>JADLZK010010562.1:0-140059 GCA_015847255.1 Hyparrhenia diplandra
ACAGCAACTTGCGCTGCGAGGGGGCTTGAAAACGATACGTTCGTTCCATTACTTGGTTTGCGTGGCTGATAACCTGATAAGGTGGATGCGCCGGAGCACACAAGCGGGCAGAGGGGAGGCAACCAGCCAGGGTGGCGACCTGGCCGGTTAGGCCCTACCTCTGCCTCTACCTGCCTCAGGGTGAGAAATAATATCCAAGCATTTTTGTCACTTTCGAGGAAGCATTATAAACAATTATTTCAGCATTTTTGTCACTGTCTCAGTGCCATCGCATGCATGAAGCCAAAGCTTTTAAACTAATTGTTTCAGTTAAACATATGGGGCGCGGCCGGACTAGATCCATTGGTAGTCTTGAGCCAAGCATAACAATAAACAGCAAACCTAACCCCGTAGACCAGCAGAAGCTCTTCCAGGGCTCAAGGCTGAATAATCTCATGAGATTGAAGAACCCAACACCACCTGTGGGCGCGGTGTGGCTCATAAGTACAAAAATTTGCTGAATGGTAGCAAGAGTGTGGAAGGCATTGCTGGATAGATAGACACTGACCTTCTTCTATATATATTGATTGATGACAGATAAGATACAGTTTCAACAGATTACACTTGTCCTCCAGAAATTCCTGGAAACTAAAACATAACACTACAACACAGTCACCACTAATCCCCATTAAGACTTTTAACAAATCCTAAAGACACTGGCATGTTCTCTCCTTTCTCCCTAGTTTCCATCAATTTGAGATGAATTTCGGCAACAATGCCTAACAAAGCAAACCTCAATCTATGAAATGACTATAAATGCCCCTATACATCCAGTTGCCATTCTGTAGAACAACAGGTTGCACAAATTAAGCAGAAATTATGCACGAATTGTAGCATGACGAAAGCAGACAACTAGTCTTTTGGACACAATGAAAACAAAATGCTTAATGCATAAGGTATTCCCAGACAAACATATTCAAACCAATAACTAAGCATACGCAGACATTTTTCCTTGTGATCTGTAGCATATTCCTAAAAATGTTCCAAAATGCTGCAATGTCCAACTACCAGAATGCTTCAATCAATTAGGACTGTTTCCCATCAAAAATTAGCAAAACTGAGCTGCATTTGTTGTACAGTAAGGAACCCCGCACCTTATATGTGTCTCCCAGCAAAGCTATAGGGTTATAGGAGAAAACAAAACATCAGTCAAAGTGCTGCTAACAAGACTGGACTAGTAACTACTACAAAAGGGCATATCCATCACACACCTTGAACAAGTTTCATTGGCACCATGACGAGGGTGGCCTCATGGACACATGCACTTCATGTTCTTCAGGACCAACACGGAATTTTTGGAACAATAATCTCCAGGCCTGTCCCTGTTTCATCGCGGTATGCTTCCAAAGTGGCGTCTTCAGGGATCAGTAGGCAGGTGGAATTTCCCGAACAAACTCTCCTGGTGGGCGCAATGTTCGGGAAGGATCCGCCAACTTGAAAGTCCGATCATGCCTTTTCAGGAAATGGCATCCGACCAACACTAGTGCATGATACCTTAACAATCCCATTTGTAAGAGTATTCTTCCACGAAACCTTCACCCTTTTTGAAAATCAGCGAAAGGCAGGCTGATAATGATCAAGTAGCCCTTGCTATCCTCTCATATATATTGTTTTGCAGCAGTAACTGGTCCAGAAGCATGGCGCATCACACACCTGGAGAAGTCATTCAACCAAGATGGCTCAAAGGTGTGGCTCACATCCATGTCTTGGCCCCTTGTCACAATTTGAATTGCTGCAATCCTCTTCCATTGCAGCCGGTGAGGAATCCTTCCCTGCGCTTTTGTTACAGGTGGCGTGATTTCCATGCCATCCCCAGAACTGTGATTGGATGGTTGTGTCGAGGTTAAGGCCAGAACCGCTCGAAAAAAAGCAGCTTCTTGTGGTGCCCATGAGCTGGTCTTTGCAGGAGCCGGTGGTCGCAGGCCCTCGAGCTCAAAGTCTGTGCTCGGCAGATTTCTCCAAGACTCAAAATCGCCGCTTCAGTTGGAACCGAGAAATTGGCATCCCCTTCCAGTGAGCTCCATCCACTTCTTTAGATCAGCCTCCCCAGGTACACCTGCCAAGTTTTGGCGCCCTCACGATTTCAATCCCGTGAAGACACTGCGGGTTAGAGAGCCCACGATAGTGCTTTGCGCTGCATCCGTGCGAGCGCACAAACCCTTTGTCCGCTGAAAGGAAAACTGTGGC
Organism: Hyparrhenia diplandra; assembly: GCA_015847255.1. NCBI lineage: Eukaryota > Viridiplantae > Streptophyta > Magnoliopsida > Poales > Poaceae > Hyparrhenia > Hyparrhenia diplandra. The sequence goes on from JADLZK010010562.1 coordinate 2,227, forward strand.
TCCCAAAGGCGCGAGTGCCCATTCATGAAGCTCCTCAGCTGCATCTTCCCAGGGCATTCTCCGGCCGCTCCTTAAACACCCACATGTACATGTTCTCCATGTCGTGCTGCACCAGGAAAGTCCAGTGTGGCACTATTACCGTTCCCGCCGGTGGTGGTGGTGGTGGTGGTAGCAGTTTTTGGCCTTGCCACCCCTTGTCGGCAGACATGACTGGCTTGAAGTAGTGGGTGAAGAAGAACCACGCTCCCCAGATGCTATCATTCCTCTTGACGCACTTGCGCGCAGCGCTGGAACTGGAGCCCTTTGTGGGGGACACGGCGATGGCGGGGGTGGTCGAAGCTGGTGGAACCGACACGGGCCCGGCGGCGACGGGCGAACTGAGTCGTAGTGCTGCGGGCCGCCGAGGCCGACATTCAGCATGTCAACGTTGGCGTCGTGCGACGCCGGAGGGGCGGAGACGGGTCGGCGGCGAGGGGGAGGTTGATGTCAGGGGCGACCGCCGCGGCATGCAGGCAGCGGCGGAAGGGCCCCGTGGCTGGAGGAAGAGGGGTCGAAGTCGTCGTGGGAGGCGGTGTCCATGGAGGAAGGTGGAGGGGCCCTGGTGCGGGGGTGGTGGGCGTACCTGCGGTGTCCATGGAGAGCGCGGTAAGCAGCGACTCGCCCATGGCGGCGGCGGCGGCGGCGTCGTCGTCCCTCCTGGCGGCTCGCTCTCGTCCGCTTTGCTGCTCCCCCCCTTCCGTCGCCGCTACGCTGTCCAAATCTTCGGCGCTTCCTCCTCCACACCCCGCCTCCGCACGGCGCGCCTCTCCTCGAACCGCTCCACGAGCATCAGTTAGCGACCAGGCTTCACACCCCTCGCGTCCATCCGCCGGCCGAGAGGAAATGGGGGGTGGTATTTGTTGTTACCTTCCAAATCACGCAGAAAAACCGGATCAATAACCCAAATCCAAGAAGCAGGAATCCACAGGAGCAGAGATCCATCCGGTCCGGACGAAAGAGGAGCACGGGTACGTACCTACGCAGGTCCAAGATTCCCGGAGCTCTCAAATCGACGAACCGCCTCCACCATCCAGCCGAAGGACGGTCCAAGGATCCCTCCTTCCCCTGGCCCTGTTCCTCTCCTCCTGCTGCGGTGCGTTGCAATCAATCTCAATCAAATACAAAACGTGGTGGGACGAATCGACGGGCTGGGGGCTGGATGATGGATGAGCACAGGTGGGGGGACGGTGGGAAGGGGAGACGGTAACGGAGGCGGGAGAGTTAAAGGGGGAGGCGCCGGTGGGGGTGGGGCGCAGCCAGCCCGGTGAGAGCCGCGGCCTCCCCGAAAGGAGCCTGGATGGGTGGGGTGGGGGGCCGTTGCTTGACGGTGACGGCTGGAGCAACTCGCATCGGCGAGGGAGGCGGGAACGGAAGGGGACGGCACGGCCGTAACTCGCTGCGGCAAAGCAAGCGCAGCGGGTGCGGGTGGATGGGCTCGCCCCTCGAGTCCCCGCTCGCGCGCATCCTGCTCGATCTCCTTGTTTTTTTTTTTTTTTGGCTTCTTTTTTTTATCTGTGTGCCACTGCCACCCATCTTGCTCTTGCTCGACGATTTTTCTTTTTCCGGGCGATAAACCAGTGTAGTAGATTTAATAAAAATAAAAAGCATTGCAGATTGATGAAGACGTTGCACGGGGCATGGTTGGTAGGTACGAAGTGGCTGACTTGTTACGGCGAAATCACGTCGACGACCTCGTGGATTGTGTCGGTTACTCCGTACGTGTGTTATTGCAGCTGGATTTCGGCGTGTTGCGTGAGTACAAAACCACTCGAACGCAATAGGATATTGCGGTCAGTACGGGGGAAAACAGTACAGTAGCCGTCCTGCCATGGGGTATGGGGTTGACTAGAGAGCGATTGCTGCTTTTCCTACGAGTACAAGCCGTGCGTGTGTCCTACCTGTCCTACGGATGTCAGAAGCTTCACTCTGTAGTGTGGACGGGTTCTTCTCCGTGACCTTGTCAAGAACCTCCTTTTCAAATGATACATTTTTATCAGTGCAGCAACAGTTATGTAATTGCCACCAGCATGGAAATTACTGTCGAACAGCACTGCTCCCTCCGAATACTCATCAAGGGAGAGTTTTACACCCCTTTTCGCCATCTTTATTCGAGCATTAGCTTATTCAAATTTTTACTTGTAAATATAATTTATCTTTTACTACACATTTTATCAATGAAGATACTTGAATATTGATTAATTTATTTTATGATTTGCATAAATATTTTTCGAATAAGACGTAGACGGTCAAAATTACGTAAGCCTAAAAAGTCAAAACGCATTTAACTCATAAGGATAAATAAGGCTTCAGTTCATAGGTTTACAATATTAACTAAATAATAACAACGGTTTTATAATATTATAATTCAAGAAAACATGATATAGTAAGATTCGAATGACACTAGAATATTAAAAAGTAATCAAAGGTCGTGTTATATTTAAATTGTATCTTATCAACCGGATGAGAGGGATTAGTTGTTGTACTATGTAATATAAAGTGACTATCAAAAGCTTATAATCGTAGACAAATAGAATCTCCTTTTTATTCAATGCTTAGTGTTACATGAGTTTTTGCCGGAACCATTTCTCCCTCTCCCATTTGGCTCATTACCGCAGTCAATGTTGTGAGTTTGGCAACAGCCCCCTCGCACAAGCGGCACTCTTCATGCTGTCACTATTTGCATTGGTGTGGCCCCGCCGCCAAGGCGGTCACAGAGCCAGAGCAGGAGCGTAAGGCAAACACGCCGCAGCATGTTCTCCCATTCCAAATTGGTTCTTCTAACTTAAGGAAAACATATGTCAATTTGAAACAGAGGAAGTAAGTTTTATAAGATATACATGCTCACCTTCCATAGGCGTTCCACGTGCATGCGTACGTGTAACGTGGGACCGTATTTGCTAAAAATATAAGGATATATTTCATCTTCTAGTTAGGTGTTAAACTATCAAATACTTTTTTTGTAAAAAATAGCTTGAAGATACGATATATGCAAGGGCATAAAATTTGACAGTTCAAGCATTATTCACACGTTTAGCATTGTGGGTGTGTCCGTCTTTGCGTGCCAACAAAGCTATAAAATGATTGTATGGACACCTAGTGGCTAGGGACATCGAATAGAAAAAAAGGGTTATAACCTACCAAATTGTGGATATCCATTTAGATACAAAAAAGTGTATTCGAGATACCACCGAGGTTGTGGGAGGGACCCCACCTCGTTTTCTGGTATTGATTCCGCTAGCCGTGATGGATGATGACAGCACCCCAGTGGAGCAGCGAAGTCATGGTCGCCCGACCTCCAACGCCGCCGCCCAAAGCGCCGACAGATCTAAGGCGTAGGGCCAGCCGATCCCCCACTCGAGCTCGGATCTCGGCCTCCTCCCTGTGTCATGCCCCGCCACTCCCTCGCCCATTGAACTCCAAAGAGCTCTTGCAAAATGAGAGAACATGGACATGGAAGAGGATGGTAGGACAGGAGGAGTCGAACTAGCCGGTTTTTTGCATTGGTTTGCCGCCACCACTAGTCGCAGGGGTGAGGTCCGTGGGCCTAAGTTTTGCTCCCTCAATTGCCTGCAGGGGGGACCCGGGGAGGGGGCATGTGTGTGCCTTATGACTTCGAGCCTTTTTGTTGGATTTTTGGTACATTGAGGAAGCATGGCCAATTGTGAATTTGCAACTTACTAGATGATGAGGCAGAGTAAACACTCTCATAATTTAGACGAGCCATGTAGCACCTACAAAGTCCTGTAATCATGAAGGCACCACTCCTAGTGGTTAGCTGCTTATGGCTTTTTTTTCGCTGGAGCAGCAATGACGTGGGCACCAGCGATAGCCGCCACAAAGATACACCCGCGTGCACGGTCTCGTCGGCGGTTACCTCCCGGTGACCGTTGGGCGGCTATCCCGACGCGCGAGCAGACGTGGCACCACGACGAACAGTAAATTGTTCACGCAGGGCAACAATAGAAGTGTTGAACGTTGAGAGACAAAATTATTCACGGATTGTTGATCTGCCTTACTATTCCTCGCTCCAAGAAGGAGGCGTGTAGAAGTTATAAATAGATCACTTAAAATAACACCGAGTCATCTCTTCATCGGTCCTTATAAGTAAACGTGGTAGTCCCTTTTATATGGATGTCATATAGGCTATATGGTATAAGCTCATTAATCCTCTATTCGGCGAATTCTTAATGTAATGTCTCCTTGGGTCATTTTTAGCGAACAACGCGTCTCCCTTTGCCGGGTTAATGTGCCGAAGGACGCGGACCGCCAATTCATCGCCTTGTTGTGGCCTAGCGTCAAGACACCCGCCACCACCAGTCGTGGGCGGTCCGCAGTGGGTGGGCCCACATTGATGCATGGGTATACAACCGAATACCCAAAAAATTTTGCAAAAAAATTATATACATGTTATATAGTATGTACATATGTTTTAGTCGCTTTGGCAAAACATCTCCCCCTTATGTAAACGCCTCTTAGGCTGGGTGTAATCATATACCTCCTGATCAATCTTGCTCTTGATGGGAGTGGTTTTTCAAATGAAAGGTGGGGAAGTTTCCTCTCCCCAACCCACACACACACACACACCACCATGTTTCAAAAAAAAAATGTTAAAAAAATAGAAAATAACATCAGCAAAAATAGGCTTTTTAATCTCATATGGCTTCTTTGGGCTCAAATGGCTCACTTCCCAACCTCATTTTGGTATTTAATTGAGCTATAAATCTATGCTTAAAGTTACAAAAAAAAAAAAAATCCCACCGCTTTAAAAATTTTGAATACTCAAACCCTAAATCCCTGGGCCCCGGCGTCCTGGGCGGGTCCGGCTGGGTTAGGGTGTGCGGGTGCGGTATGCAACTTTTCTTCCCCTCGGCGCTGCCAAGGCTTTTGCTCTCGGCTAAGGGCCCGCTTGGTTCCTATGGGACTAGGGACTAATTTTTAGTCTCATTAAAAAGATGTTTAGTTCAAAGAGAATAAGGGACCAGTAGGAACCCATTAACCGATTTCAAGGTACGCATAAAGTGCACAAATGAGTTAACGCATCGCATTAAGAGCAACGTACACCCCACTGTATTCCCTTCAAAAGGGCTATGGACTAGAGACTAATTGGGACTAAAAATTAGTCCACTAGTGTTGTTGTTGGATAAATTAGAGAATAATCGAGACTAAAAAATTAGTCCATAGTCCTGTAGAAACCAAGCAAAGGGGCTAAACTGGGGATTCTTTCCATGTGGTTCAGCCAGCCGAGGCCGGGGCCGGCTGTTGCCTGCTGGGGGTGGGGTAAGGCTGGCCGCTGCTGCTCGGCGCTGGTTGGCGTGAACAGCGGAAAAGAGAAGAGGCCCAGGCTGACGCCGACGGATTATTTATGCCGCGATAAGAGAGGTCTCGGAGGACGCCAATCTGGGGAAGCGCTTTCCAAAGTCCACGGCCGGGAGCGCGGTGCGGAGGGCTTATCTGCTGCTAGCTGGGTTGTGACCGTGATGTGCGAAGCTAGGCGGATTCGCCGGGGCTTGCTGGCAGCTTAACGACGCCTTGTTAACGCTGTTTAGGCGGCGGCGGGTGTAGTAGCTTCGCCCCACTTGCAGGCTGTTCGCTAGTACAGTACGTCAGGTACTGACTGGTTGGTGCTGCGAGGGGCTTAAACGTAAAAGTGGTTTGGATCACGTTGTCCTGGAGGTGAGGTGCAGAATATACTGATTGGAACTGGTACGCTGGTACCACCGGTCCCACCACCGCACCAGCACCGCCCGCGTGCGATTTTCGGAAATGGCTAGAACGTGAGCCATCGGCCACGGGCTGATGCGTCGTTTCGTGGAGTTTTCCATCAAGGGCTCTCGCCGTCCAGACTGATCTTGTGCTTGGAGGTGAAGGAAAGCCTGACGCTGCAGCCTTGGCGTGTGAAGAGAAAAAATCTTCGCAGCCTCTGCCCTGCCTGCCTCTGGCGTGTGATCGATCGGCATCTATCCTATCGGGGAGCTAGCTAGCGGCGCTGTGCTTGGGAGGATTATGGACGTCGAGTTCAAAGCTGGAAACGAGGGGACATCGCGTCGAGGCGACGTGCGTGTCGTGCCACACGCTGGTCTCACTCGATCAACCGGATTGGATTGGGCTCTCTCCAGAGTCCAGACCGCTCGATGCGCGGGGACAAACGGTGGTCGTCCGGCGACAAACCGGCGTCATTTTCTGGCTTTTTCAGAAAGTGGGCGTCGTTATCTAACACGATTTGTATCGCACACCCAATGGGCACGTTTGACCCAAGCCAAGGCTGGCTATAATGGGCACATATGGGTCATCATCGGGAGACCAGTAAGCAGAGGCGTAGCACAGCCTGTGAAAAAAAGCAAAGGTGGTAAGATGGGATAATGGCCACCCATATTTTCTCTATTGATTGATTCGTCAAAGGCGTGACCTTGTTACCATTAAACTTTTCCAACCTTTTACCAACCTCTTTCTTTTGAGACACTGTTGATTTTTCTTCTGTCCATGACAAAGGTGCCGTCTAGTTGTGTCTAAAATAAAAATGACGTTGAGTTTACATTAGCAAAAAACACTCATTTCGATTAAATAATTCACAGTAGCAGGCATTTTTATTTTGTTAAACTTGGTAATATCCTTTGTCCTAGTCCTATATCGTAGTACACCCATAGTCCGTAGATAGAAGAAGTCAATCCTACCTTCATGAACTATCACCATAGTCTGGTTCCCCTTCAAATTTCAAAAACCAGACAATTTATCCGAGAACATTCAAAACCGTTCATAACATGCATTCGTACTAAGTTGAACGATTTTGAAACTAAGATTTTGTGAAACTAATCAAGTATTTTTGAAACCAAGTTAGGGAGGTGGTCTTTTTTCCCGTCGATATCCATTTGGTTCCCCTCGAGCTGGGCCTCGAGCTGGGCCTAGAGCTGGGCCTTGGGGCTTTGTGAGGCTCATGCGATGGGTTTCAGCAGGCCGGCCCATGGCCAGCCCACGGAGAGAAAATGAACATACTATCGTTTTCATGCCACGAAAACAATAGCTAGAAAAGCCAACTTGGATTTTTGCCACCATTTCCTAATGTGGAGATTGTGTGATCTTTGCTTGGATCAGCAAGTACGTTTTGATGATGATACAGTTAACTCTGTTGGCCATGCCATAGCCCTTCCCCCAAGATGACAGTTATCTGGATGAGCCTGCATTCGACGACAGTTATCATAATCGACACTCGTGGACTGCAGTATGCATGACCGACCTTTTCCGTGTATGGTTGTGCCTGAAAACTCCGAGTGCATGACTCTGCTGCTGGAGTTTTTTTATTGGTAGTTGTGTGAATGCGTCAAAGTACTAGAGGGTCTCGTTCTTCAGTATTTGTTGGTATCTGCAGACCACCAATGCTTCGCGGGAAATACTCTGATCTCGTGCCCCTCTACCCACTACACTGATGGCAACATGATAAAATAGCTCCAATGAGTTGCTGTCCCCAGCTTTGCATGTTCTAATTGGTACAGCGTACAGTACAGTGATCGTACACGACACGGAAAAGGCTAACACTAGAGAAGGAACAGAGCTTGGCATTTTAAGGCTGGATATGCTAGTATATTACGGTCCATATAAATGTCATGCACAGTTGACAGTTCATCAGATAACAAATTTTATTAGCTGTGAAGTGAAGTCTACATTAATAAATAATGGCGTGTGGGTTCAAACAATTCAAAAAGCCTAATGACCTTTGTCTTGGTAGCACCCGTACAGGATTTGATGTACCATCATGGACGAAATCATTGTCATCTCCTTTCTAGTAGCATCTTGTAGTGACGCCACATGCCTGCTGAATCTTTTTGTTGGGAATAACAAAAAAAAAACTCTATTATATGGGGCACAAAAAAGAGGTCTAAAAAATCGGATTTTTGAATAGCTTGTTTCCTTTTTGTTTTCAAGATGACCTGTGAATGCGTGAATTGAGTAGGTGAAAAGCGTGTGCTCCTTGCAGAAAGATAATTAGTCAGACGCCGCTTTTCACCACGAATTTCGGCCACAGACGAGAAATTTTTAGTCATGTTTACAAGTACGGAGCAACTAAAGTACTCCTCCTCCGCTCCAAAAAATAAACGACGCTTTCTCGGCGAACATATGCCGCAATTATATATTAAAATGTGATTAATATTTATATTACATAATTAGTATCATTGGAAAAGATCTTTTGATCTAGTTTTTTAACAAATTTATTTGGAGATTTAAATTTTCTAACAATATTTTTTACAAATCGAAGTCAAACTTCAGCAAGACTTAAAACCCAAAAACGCCGTTTATTTTGGGACTGAGGAGTACAACTCATTGTTTTGTCGCTTTGACAAGACTTTATAATAATTAGTCTAATTTTATCTGATGATATATATGAAGTTCTTGATTTAATATCCATTATCTAAAAAACTATTATAACTCAGAATGTGCATTTTTTTGAGCAACCAGACTGTGATTTGACCTGGCGAGCTATTGCTTGCAGCTAACGCTTTGCTCGAAAACCACAGAAAACTTTACGTACATCGTACACCATACCGTCCTACGTACAGTACTGCCGGCAGTACACCCAAATCAGAGCCCCTCCATCTCCATGGCTGCAATCCGCACGCCCACGCTGTAGGCCTCTACTGCCTGTAGAGCGTTGAAATTGCAACGATCTGCCTCTAGAGCAGCTCCTGCTTTGCTAATTCTAATGCTGGCACAATCAGCCAATGCGGTCTACTGCAGCTAATGCTGGCACAGTGACACTACCATTTGATCAGTCAAACAGAGATCCAGTTTAGAGTAGTATTCCTACTAGGCACACCTGTTATCGTTGATAGCGAAAAGTTTGTGTTCCAACAAGAAATCCCACGTATGCATCGACTCTTTCGATCGCCATCAAACTTGGCTGGTGTGTGTGCACGCCGGACGCGTGCTTCGCCCCTTTTGTACCCATCGAGATTAGCATTGTACTACAAGATTAACTTTTGTAATCACCACTGTAGTTTACTCGAGGAACTACCGTCGAAAGTAGTTACTTCCAAAAAACTACCGTTGAAAGTACTATAGTGACACTAACCATATAGTGACACTAACCATTCGCCTCTAGTTGCTCCCCTGCTGTGCCTGAAAGGCTGAAAACTCTCGACCCCACCCGGTTTTGGAGTTTGGAATTTGGAGGACTCCTCCACGTCCCTCCAGAGAGGCAGCAGCAGCACAGCAGGCAGCCGGCAGGCATAATTACGACGCGCCATACGCTGCACGCCGTACCGCGTACCGCCGGCGCACAACCCGCCCGATTTCCTTTGCACGAGACGCCGACGCCGCTGCCCCGCCCCTGCGCTCCACTGCGCTGCGGTGCGGCCTCCTCACCTACATCTCGCCTTCTGTCCGTCTGTCTCCACCAGCCACCGAGCCAGCAAGCAAGCAAGCAACCGACCGCGCCCCCTCGCTCCCTGCCCGTACGTACGCGCCGGCGAGCGAAACGAATGCCGCGGGAGGTCTAGCCTCGGCGGTCGCTCGCCCGGAGGCGGCGTGTCCACCCGACCCATGAGGAAAAGCTGCCGCCGGCGCACCGCCTCCGGTGGATGCGCGCGCTGCTCCTCGCGCTCCCGCTCGTCTCGCTCCCCATCCTCTACGCGGCGCTCGGCACGGCGCGCTCGTCCTCGTCCTCACCGCCGCGGCTGCCCCAGCAGCAGCGGAGGCCGCCGCCGCCGCCGCCCAGGCTGGCGTACCTCATCACGGGCGCGGGCCCCGGGGACGGCCCGCGGATCCGGAGGTTGCTGCGGGCGCTCTACCACCCGTGGAACTACTACCTCGTCGGCGTGGCGGGGGGAGGACGAGCGCGCGGATCTCGAGGCCTTCGTGCGCGGCCAGGAGGCGCCGCGCCGGTACGGCAACGTCCGGGTGGCGGCCGCGGGGGAGTGGGCCGCTGTCTCGCGGAGGGGACCCACCGAATTGGCCGCCACGCTGCACGCCGCCTCGGTGCTGCCTGGGAGTTCGACGGCTGGAGCTGGTTCATCAACCTCAGCGCTTCCGATTACCCGCTCATGCCTCAAGATGGTAACAATTCTACTCTCTCGTCGATATGGATAGAGCTTCTAGTCCCCACAATAGTAGTAGCTTTCAACTAAATGTTTCAGCATGACATTGTGGCAACATGCTAAACTAGCTACACCGCCCACTTTTGTTTTCCATTATTCCATATACGATAATAGTTACAGAATGTCGAGTACTTGCCAAAGTGTTTGCTATGCAAATTCCAGCTGAAGGAGTTTAGTGCTTTTAGGCTGACTGGTCCCATCTCTGTTCATTTGAGGAACTATTGGGTCTTAAATTCCATAGTGAACAATATTATAAACTTCAAATTTATTTATACTCTGAATTCCCTACGGCTTCACCAGCTGGGGTCCCTAGCTCGTCTCTGTTATGTCATGTTAGATTGTTAGGCTTCAAACATATCTCTACACAGCCCGACAGGTTTTGAACTGTAATGATCTCTTCTGGCTGTTTATTGTGGGGTATTGAATACATGAATACTAGTGTTTATGATTTCTCATTAATGAGGCCCAGATTTATTGAGAACCATGTTCAGGCAAATTGGTATAGATTGTAAAATTACATACAGGGATGGGCTTTTCATATTCCGATGCAAATTGTTATGCTACTAACACCACAATAGACAAATAAACTGAATAGTTATAACCGCTTAAGCTACTCTTTCAATTTTGAAGATATCATCTAGTATTATCTAACAAACAGATCTACCAGCATCAATTCAGATTTTTGGGGGTCATTTTTAACACTTTGGGGAACCCAATTCTTTTTGCTCAGTATTGTCCCTTATGGCCCTGCAACAGAGCTTGGCATTGTACTAACTACCAAGTTAATCAACTAAACGTTATAACATGACACAGCCAGAGAATAGAGCTCATCACAGTTGGGTCCATCTTTGTAACCTAAGGGACAAGAACCCAATTATCGAAAAGTAAATGAGGGATCTCAATATTAACAATGTTTTTGTGAGTTTGAAGGACCGGATGCAGAACGGAAGTTTTTTTCAAGCTTCTGGACTTCTCAAAATTCACAAGGCTGTCAGGCCTATTTTTTCAAAAGAAAAACTTACTAACCTTCACAGAATATGTTGATTTATAGTACAACAAATTGTTTGAAGTGCTCTATGACCTGACTGATTTCATCCCAATTATTGAAACTAATATTTATGTTGTTGTCCTCATATTTCTCAGACATCCTTCATATCTTCTCATACATGCCAAGAGACCTCAATTTCATTGAGCACACAAGCAATATTGGCTGGAAAGAGTAAGCATATGATTGCAATGTTCTGTGGTTCTTGATTCTTTTTAACTCTTTTTGTTTTATTATGATTCTTGTTGCATGTGCAGGCATCAAAGAGCCCGACCAATCATTGTAGATCCAGCATTGCAGGTCCCAAATAAAACTGAGGTTGTAACAACAAAGGAGAAAAGGAGCATGCCCTCAGCTTTCAAAAAATTTTTGTAGGTACTGTCTGATATCTTTACTGACTACTGAATCTCTGTTTGACTGATCAAATGGTCAATTCCAATGCCCTGTACCTGTAGCAGAGAATGCTTCACTAAATGCAATGTTGCTTCGTTGCCTTTTGTGCACTCCAGCAGAATATCTTTCAGAAAACTTGTGATAATTTATGTTCTGTCTGTTAGACAAATATAGATGTCAATTGTCATGGGTCATGGCGATGTTTACTTAGATTGTTATGAAATTATTGGTAGTACCAATTTGGGTCTGTCTAATTGCTACAGTGAAGTTATTAGGTATTTGTGCAGTAGTTTTTATATCCGACATTAAGAAGATCCTCTAAACTCTTTTTTGAGAATAATGGCGGGGAGTTCTGCCTCTCAATTAAGACGGTAGAAAAGTATGTACAAGAAGGGTGGCGAACATAGTGCAAGCGCACACGGCGGGCCAACCCACCCACACGACGCGAAGAGCACTCGACTACCACGAAGTCATCGCGTTGCTTGATTGCAAAGCAACCGCCAGCCCGGCTTCCCATGGCAAAAACCCGCACAAACGAAACAAAGAACTAGCGGCGGTGACAAGCTTAAAGGCCGCAATGTGTCATCGTTGCCCGCCGAAGAAGAGCAGCCCGACTTCCAATCCTAAATCTTTGCTCCTCCCGGCTCTTGCCCGACTTCCGGGCGTACTGCACGCGAGGGGAAAGTGGGGTTCGCCCGTGTCGCCGGGTGCCGGAGCCACGCCCCCGTTATTAGCTCCGACTTCTCGCTCCGCGAAACCCCTCCACACGCACACCGCGCGCCGAAGATGAAGAGCTTCAAACCGAAGACGGTCGTAGCCCGGGACGAAAAGCGACGCTTCAGAAGGATGGCGTTGGGGACGCCACCGCCGCCGTCCAAGATGGACCGGGGCGCCCAAAGAGATCGGGGAGCACGACGCCCTCAGGGGAAGCGACGCCCACATGCGCCGCCGCCGCAAAGGCTTTCGCCCAGGATCCCCGCAAGACAACGTCCCGCTAGGACCCGGAAACCGCCGTCGTCGCTGTCGCCGCCGTCGCCACTCGATGTCCCACAAGACCCCAACCGCGAGCATTGATCGCTGCCGGGCCGCACGCCGGGACCGCTGGTCGGCCGACACCACCCTCCGGCCAGCCCATAGAAACCGAAAGCCTCGTCTTGCCGCGCGGTCACATGGCCGCACGCCGGCCGCAGGCGACCTCGCGCCGCCCGCACCGCAGATCCGCGCAGCTCACCAAATGCCCGGGCCGTCACCACGCGCACCCGCCGTGGACGCGCCCCCCTCGCCCCGCAGGACCGGCGGTTCCGGCCTCCGGCCGAAGTTGCCGCCCCCACCATGGCCAGCGTCACTGTGGCCATCCCCACCGGGGGCACCGATCCGACCACGCCCCCGATCCGGCACCCCCATACTCCAGGAGCCTCAAGCGGCCCGGCCGGCGCCACCCGCGAGGGAGAAGGATGGGCCGACGAGGGAGAGAAGAGAGCCGCCGCCGCTGCCACGCCGCCACCACCACAACCGCTCGCCCACCGCCGGCCGCGCCGCCACGGCCGAGGGCGCGCCGCTTCACCGAGCCCCACGCTGCCGCGGCGTAGGCGCCGCCCCGCGCGACCCACGGCCCCACGCCACCACCATGGAGAAGGAGAATGCCCCGCCGCCACCATCCCGGAAGGGGCCGCGGCCTTGCCGGGCGGCCCGCTCGGGCGGCGCGGCGAGGGGAGGAGGGAGGGGCGGAGAGGGCGCCGGGCGGGCGGCGGCCAGGTTACCCCGGCCGCCCGCGTGGGAGGCAGCGCTGGGGCCGGGTGAGGATGCTCCTCTAAACTCTTTTTAAAAGGTAATTAACTAGTAGTAACTGCATGGAGCCAAGCTGTACAAAAAAAAATCCTTGATGAAATCACTTTGCATGATAAGATGTTGCATCACGGCATAATGCATCTTTTAGGTAGATGTTTTTTTGGTGAAACATGTATATCTTATATTGGCTACTGCTGATATATGTGTTGGTTAAGATCTTTCAGAATGCTGCCTGATAATCTTTATGATGTTGATTGCCTTCACAATCATTGTTTCACCTGCAGCGTTGGCAACTGACAGAATGAATGCTCTGCCTGGTTATATTACTGGGCATTTTCCACATTAGTATAACAATTGAGAAGCATTTTCTTGATCAATGTTTAGTTGAGTCTTTATCCTTTCTATTGTGGTTAAGGCGATGCTCTAAATTTTACTTCTAACGAATACAACTCCTTTGATACAGGTTCGTCTTGGGTGATGCTTAGTCGATCATTCCTGGAGTTTTGCTTATTGGGATGGGACAACCTTCCTCGCACACTACTTATGTATTTCACCAACTTCCTCTCATCCTCAGAAGGCTACTTCCACACAGTGATCTGCAACTCAGAGTACTACCAGAACACCACTGTCAACAGTGATCTGCGTTTCATGGCTTGGGATAACCCCCTCGGACGCACCCTGTTAACCTCACAACAGAGCATTTTTGATGCAATGGCAAACAGCGGGGCACCATTTGCACACTCCTTTGCCAATGATAATTCAGTCCTGGATATGATTGACACCAAGTTGTTGGGCCGAGCACCTGACCGCTTCACCCCGGGCGGATGGTGCTTAGGTAGCTCATTAGGTGGGGAAAGATCCGTGTACCTTCTTGGGAAGGTCTTTTATTCTCAGGCCGACCAAAGGTTCGGCCAAGCTAGAGAAGTTGTTGTTGAAACTTTTGGAACCTGATAATTTCAGGCCTAAACAGTGTAAATAACACTCATTTTAAATGTTTTTTTTTTTTTTTTTTTTTTTTTGGAGAGTAGTGTTCAGAGGCCAGTGTTTGATGAAATATTTCTGGTTGTTGCGGCAGTAGGCATACATATAGGTGTGTTGTTGTATACTTGCAACTGGAAAGCTCAACTCAGAAGTGATTTGAGATCATACATGATAGAGATCGCTTCGCTACATGATACATGTACTCTTGCTGTTTCGTCACTTCTATGCCTATGCAACAACCGATGATAACCAGAGACTTTAGTAGTTCCACGGAAGTCAGTCTGATATGAGAGATTGTCTCAGGTTCCGGCGCTGGGGTTCATAAGATTTTTTTTTATTTGGCAACATTTTTGTTTGAAAGTTTATTTGGCAACATTGGTAAACGTAAAATAAAACATGTCATGTGCGTTGAAGCAGTTTTTTTAATACGAAAGTGAAGACGCCTTGGTCAGTGGTTAAGGACTTAAATGAGCCGTCTCTTAAGAATAAGGTCCGCTCACCTTAAGTCACCTAGGCCCAACTTGGAATGCTAAAAAAACTTAAGCCCAACTTGGACATCCACGGTCCACCCCACCTTCGAGAAACTGCTCGTACAATCTCCGCCTCCCCGGTTCTCGTACCCCCAGTTGCTCCGCCTCCCCGGTTCTCGTACCCCAGTTGCTCCCGCCGGCCGTCTGCCCGTCGCAGGCTCCTTCTCTACGCCGCCTCTCCGGTTCTCGCACTGTCACAGGCTCCTTCTCCAGGTACGTGTTCAGCCCGCCCCGTCATGGCTTAGCCTTCCGGATTGGTGCTTCTCCTTCCCGCGGTAAGAATCCCTAACCACTGGTTCCGGCTGCCACTCGGTAGATCTGGCTTGCCTGTCAACATTTAGCCTGCCGTGAGCCTGGACTCCACCTTTGCCGAGGCGTTACTTCTTCACCGTTGCTTAGTTCCCTTTTCTGCGGTGTTGATTTGTTTCTACCTGTTGTGACAACTTTGTTGGCGCCTGCAACATGTTCGACCAAATGTTTCGGCGAAGGAAATTAGTCACACCTTGTCGTATGCAGGCTCACTGTGTGCATGAAAAAAATAAAACTAAAAAACTGAACCAAAACTAACCAAAAATAACTCAACCGATCGATTTTGGTTTCAATTCGGTTTCGGTTTCTAAGAACCAAAATTATTCCAGTTAGTTAGACCTGAATTACCGAAATTTCTTAAAGCCCCATTGAACATAGTACATTCAGCCCAGCCCAAAGGTAAACCTAATATCTCTCATCTGGCTCGGTCAATTACCGGACCATCCGCCCTCGCTCGGTCGCTCGTCCCCAAGACCTCGTAGCGACGCTCCGACCGCCCGCCGCCGCCGCCGCCGCTCGGCCGCAGTCGGCTCAAGGGATCCGGCGAATCCGCTGTCCTTGGGCTCCGGCCGGCCGACGCGCCTGGCGCAGTCCGCCCCATCCTCTCAGGCCCTCTCCCGGCGCTAGGCGCCGACCAGCACCGCGCAGAGGCGAGGACCACGTGAGCCGCCGCACGGCCGCGCTAACCCTAAGCCTGGCTGAAGTTGTGAGTTGTAAGTGTCAAAAAGATCCGATCAGATTTGTGAGTTGTGACTGATTTGTTGGGCGGAATTGGGGATTTGTAGTTGATTACTTGAATTGTCCTTTACCCACGTCCGGTTGCCACTCCGGTAGATCCGCTCGCCTGCCAACCTTAGTCCCCGCCTGTGGAGTTCGACTCCACCTCTGCCGAGGCGTTACTCTTCACCGTTGTTTCGGTTCTCTCTTCCGTGGTGTTGAGTGTTTCTACCTATTGGGACAACTTTTGTTGGCTTTTGCAACATGTTCAATCGAATGCTTACATGTAAGAAAATTAGTCACACCTCTCTCGTATGGTTGCGTGCTTGCGTGCTATTGTTCGATTTCATACTGTATTTCCTATCTACAATTGCTCTATCCATTTAAAGCTTAACACTCGATTGATGAGCTTTAAATTTAAAGTTGGGTATTCCTAAAATCTAATATAAACATTTAACCTGTTGAAATTACTATTTGAACAACATGAAGAGTAGATAGGAGAGTGTATTAGTGGCTTATGCTTTTAAATGAAAGCGAGAGAGCCCTTTGCTTTCATACCCTTAGCACTATATATAGGTAAGGAGAAGGATATTTTCCAAGCATTTCCTCAAGGGGGTGAGAGTTTTACGTGACACTAAACTAACTCTTATTAGTCCACTTTTAAAGGGGAGTTGGCTTATACGTTAAATAGTCTTTCCCCAACAATATCCACTCGTCTACTAGACTTTCACCGAGCACGCATGACCTAGTATATGTTTACAACTCAAACTTTATTGTGAGGATTGTCCTTCACAACCAACACATGCATGCGCCCACTATAAACTCTATTCTAAAACCCCTGCGGAAAATGTAATGGAGAAAGTTTAATGACTTTATCAGATACAAATGTTGACTCTAGAAGGTTCTAGAGTTAAGTAGTTTGATATTATTCTCTTGGATGACTTCATCTTTTAAACTTCATCTCCTTTTACCATTTTTATGACACGGTTCATCGTCTTCGCCAAGCAGTGTGTCTTCACCTCTAGGACCTCCATGATGCAAAGGTCTTTGTCTTCATGACCTTTTGCCTTCAATATCTTCTCGCCCCCACGATCTTAATCTCTAAGTCCTTCGTCTTAATTTTTTTCTTGGCGCCAAGCAGCCTATAAGTGCAATCAAACCCTAATTGTTGGTTTTAGTGATAATGACCACATAATTAGTGAACTAATGAGATTTATCAAGATGACAAGCAAGTTAATCAAGATGGGAGGCTAATGTATACAAGATAAATCATATATTATAACAACAACTATGGAGTTAGACTCAAAAGGATCTTTATTGATTATTGTTTGTTGAAATTGAGTTTAGGAAAAGTCGCATCGCTTAGATGTGCAACCATATGCTCACAACTCTAAATACATATTAACCTGCAAACCTAGCTTTGCTAGTTAAGCCTAATTCTTATCTTTTCATATGTTGGTTGGTGTGACACTACCATGCAACTTCGTGGTACGCTTATGACTTAGCGGCCTCTCCATGGGGTCACCATTGACTAGAACTCACCACCAACTTGCATACACGCCTCTCTCACTCTATTGAAGGCTCTCAAGCTCCACATTCAATTTCCGTGGATTCCCAAGTTCTTTTGTGATACTAAACCCTAAAAACAATATTAGAGAGCTTTGTCCACATGCGCTTTTACTCTAAAGAGAACTTGGACCACACCCTAGCCGGTGAATTATGTTTGTTACTATTCCGTTTGATTTTCATTGAGTTCCTTTGTGAGATAGCCCTAAAATAACATTAAAATAGCAACCGCATTAACCGCAAGATATATATACTCCCACTATGCTACGATAGAGCTCCAAAGTTTGATACTGTTCATAACTCTAACCATCACAATATCACGCGCCCACCGGTGGTCATAATGCCTCAAAATTTCACCCATCAAGCCATAGAGATGGGGGTCGTTTTGAATGCAAATATGGTTCAAGAGAATCCATTTAAAAACATCAAAATTAAAATCTTTAATGCTACTTAGAGTTATAAAAAACCCCTTCATTGCTATAACGTGAATATCATATTTCTTGTGCTAGTGAACTTTAATTGCAAATGCTAGTGGGTTGCCGAGGTGGATATATTTCATGCCAATAGAAATTGCTAGTGGAAAATGATAGTGATTGCCGAGGTAGACACTTTGCATGTCAAGTGAAATAGATAGTGGGGTCATAGTGGACCGCTAAGGTGGACGCTTTTGCATAATTTGCGGAGCAAAACTAGGGCTCGTGGAGCCGCAGGATCTTGGATATGCGCAAGTTGCCTTGTCTTGTTCGGTGTCATGTGGTGGTTCGTGACGCGAGCCTAGGGAAAGTTGTGGATGGTTGACCGCTCCAAAGCGAGACCGATGGTAATGAGGATGGCATGCCGCCACCGATTGATTCGCCTCCGCTTTTTACATATCGCTTTTAATTGAGTAGAAATGACCTTACTTGATGTTCGTTATCTCCTCGAAGTTAGCCATCGCCGAAAGACCTTCTCCAATCAACCTTCGCCGAGAGACGTCGACATGAGACCTTCGCTAGGGACCCTTCATCATAGAGACTCGGCCGGCAAGGGACCTCGGCATGGAGCCTTCACCGGGGTTTGTGTGGAGCCTTCGCGGCCTCTAACGTGAAGCGGCTCCTTGGTGGGTGTGAGTTTGAGAAGCTTACCGCACATGCCGCCAAGTCTCGATTAGCTTGACATGATACATGGTGGACGATTGCCTTCATAAACTTTCTTTTGATCACGTGCCCTCGTTAGCTCGTTAAATCTTAAGGTCATGAGATCCGCGAGATGGAGGCACACAATAAATAACCTTGCCAAATCATTGGTGAATTTTCGATCGCGATATGAGATCAATAATACCGAGGAGTTGGAAGTGGACAAAGGGCAATTATGTTCTCACTAGGAATATGGCCTTGAAAAATTTCGTCTTAGGAATCCGCCTTTTTTTTTGAATTTGGGAATCGGCCTCAAAAACAAAACTTTGTTAGGAATTGACCTTCCATGAGTTTTGAAAATTATAATAGAGTTTGGTAACTTAATTTTTTTGGTGAACCAAACTTTGTTGTGTTCCTTGAGATGGCTAGTTTTTTTAAAAATATGAAACCGCCATGTTTTGTAAAATTATTTATTTTTAATAAAAAACTAATATATTGGTGTTAAAAATAAATAATGCTACAAAACATGGTCGATTTCATATTTTTAATAAAAAACTAGACATCTTAAGGGAGCACAACAAAGTTTAGTTCACCAAAATTGAGTTACCAAACGCTAGTTATGAATTTTCAAAACTCGACAAAGGCCGTATTCCTAACAAAATTTCTCGTTTTGAGGCCAAATTCCTAAATTCAAAAAAAAAAGAGGCCGATTCCTAAAACGAACTTTTTTCGTGGCCATATTCCTAATTCTCTTTGATGAAAGATAAAATGATACTTTAGACATAATATAATTTGTACATGTATATATAAATATCTATGTTTATTAAGACGGTATGACGAGGTGTGACAAGTCATCATTTTAAATCGACTAGGCGACATCGACATCTAAATGAGTATGAGAACTTCAGCAGTGTGAAGCCAGTAGAAAAAAAAAAAAAACAAAAAAAAACCTGAAAAAGCCCAAGCCTAGAGACCACCACCGAGCAGCCCACGTAAGTTATAACCTTCCCTGACCCTTCTAAGGTGCCGCCTCTTCGCTACCTCTCGCTCTCCGACGAGGCAACAACTCGTGGGCCGCCGCCGCCGAAGCTGGTGCTGCTGCTTCTATCAGGTGCCGCCTCTTTCTCTCTCTCTCTGCCCCCTCCGTTGACATCTGCAGCCGGCACCTCTCCTCCGGTCCTCCCTGCCGCTTCCCTCCCCTTCTCCCATGCGGCCCCTTGCAGATCGGGCTGCCATGGCCATGGGAGCCGATGGTGCGGGGAGATGGGAGTTTGGCCTTCCCAAACCCTGCTGTTCCTCCTCTGCTCTTCCTCTTTCTTCTCCCTCGCCTCTTTTTGCTTTTCTGGATTTTGGTCCTGGCGATGGGGACGCCCAGGATTTGGACTCCTAGGCGACGACTTGAAAACCTAACTCCATATATCAAACATATACTCATTTTTTTTTTCTCAAAATAAGGAATACCCATGCATCCAGCTGGATCCGCCCATGCTAACACTTACACATTGGTCCCTGTAGTGAGAATCACATTAATTGATGTTTTGATTGCTTTCTGCTGTTCAAATCAGTGAGCTTAAACTGGATATTGCGTGATGCCCATATAGTCCATGCCAACCTAGTAAACACATATCACATATTTATTGCAAATGTATTCAACCACCAGTAGCTCT
This sequence comes from Hyparrhenia diplandra, assembly GCA_015847255.1. Lineage (NCBI taxonomy): Eukaryota > Viridiplantae > Streptophyta > Magnoliopsida > Poales > Poaceae > Hyparrhenia > Hyparrhenia diplandra. Next base: position 22,462 of record JADLZK010010562.1, read on the forward strand.
ACTTTCACCCCATTTTTTTTCCCACGTTGATTTGTTGCTCCTTGAATTATTGCTCTTCTGTGTTTATTGCGGTGCTAAGGTAGGATTCAGGGCTATTCGCATGACATGCTGTTGAGCTAATCTCACATATTGGTGGATTCCATGAAGGTGAAGGTGAAGCAGCAGAATGGGTCGTAAGGCTGGTGCTTTGTACATAAACCCGAAGAAGTTTGGTGCTGTTGCCAAGCCCTGCATGCCAGAAATGGTGGCCTTCCTCAACTGCCTTGCCTTGAACAAACAGAATGATGACAAGTGCATCAGGCAGAAGGATCTTTTGGTTCAATGCACTCAGACACAGGTTATTAACCATATCACTACTTGTGTTTTGCTTCCTTAGGCATTGTTTTGTCAAAGCTGTTAAGCCAGCAATTCTTCAGCTCCTAATGCCTGCTTGTGATGTTACTGCAGACGGGGAAGCCAAAGAACGCCTTAAAAACCATCAATTACCATCTCCAGCGACTTGGCGGGGCAAGTTCCTCTAGATGCAATGATTTTGAGACCATTTTGTCATCGACTTTACTGCCTTGTATTTAAGTTCAGGAAGACAAATTATTTTCTTCAAAGTAGCTTTTGCTCATATGGGGCATTAAAGTGTTTTGCTTAGATTGGACAATGGTCAGCAAATAATGCTATGTCAAACAGTAGTATAGATCAGCAGTTTATTGGTACTGTTTTCTTCTTATCATATGAAGGCACATCGCAGTTATGTTTTCTGTCTATACTGCCTGTTTGGATATTATGTTTCTGAGCTGGGTAAAGTTCACTGTTGCTTGTTAGCTTGTGAATTGCAGTTTTTGCTGTCTATACTGCCTGTTTGGATATTATGTTTCTGAGCTGGGTAAAGTTCACTGTTGCTTGTTAGCTTGTGAATTGCAGTTTTTGCCCAGTTTCAGTTTTGGTTGGTTGATCTGTTGGGCCATGTAGTGTGCATTTTCCTCTTTTTTAAATGATGGAATAATCACTCCTGGTGGTATGCCATGTTTTCACGAGGACAGATCTTTTGTGCCGAGAGCGCTGACCGAGATAAATTTGTACTGCAGATGTAGATTATCCAACAGAGGCAGCACAAGGTTTACTTCAATATCAACTGTTTTTTCTCGATTGGTTGTTCAGCCCATTTTTCATTAAGAGGATTTCCATAACAGAGGTAGTAGGTTGCAACCCTTCAATTACTTTGTTGGGAGTTGTGTGGAAGGCACGACTTGATTGCGTTTGTTACCTAGCCTTTGGAAAGCGCTGCCCTCTTCCTTGCTTGCTCAAAAGTTTCCTCCGTGCATTGTGTGTGTTAGCACTGCCCTTCGTAATTTTTAGAATTGTTCTTGCAATTTGTTTAAACACTTTATTGTTAATGTTTGAATAAACATAACAACATTAATAACTATTACTCACTCTGTCCTTAAAAAATTAATTTCTAGCAAGTTTCGGACAGATTAGTATAGCTATCAAATGGCAATACTACCCTTAGTTAATTTCAGTTCCACCATTAAATTGCATAATATTCGGTGTTTGGGTTAAGGGCGTCCACAACGGCTGCAGTGAATCGCTAGCTCGGAGCAAGCTAGAAACAATAGAAAAAGAGGCAACGAGCTAGGCGGGGGATGCGCCAGAGACTCAGAAACACTTGGGAAGACGTGCGGCGAGCTAGCGCGCCCGTCGCCGCTAGCGTTGAGTCTCTCTCTCCTTCGGATTGGTTAATCAGCCCTCCTAGCTAGCAGGTTGTCGGCCATTGGAGCCGCCCTAAGTGTTAGATGGGAGAATGAGAGAGATTGGAGATGGGAGGATCTGACATTAATAGATAGGAATATGAGTATAAAATGGTCTAGCGGACCACTTGATCCTCTAGAAATCAACTTACTTGTGGATAAATTTTTGCTCTAGAAATTGATTCTTTTTTAGGGACGGAGGGAGTATCATTATTGTCTTTTGTACTAAATGATGATGAATAGTTGAAATTATTGAGAAAAAAAGGAAAAGGAAAAGAAAAATAGCACCTTTAGCTCTAATATAGTAATAAAATAATAAATAATGGGTTTGTACCTAATCAGATTATTGATCCAAGTTACTCCCTCCACCCCGAAAAAGAATGTAATTCTCATTTATCGAGGAGTTAACCGATTTTAACTTTAACCAAGTTTTACAAAAAGAACATAAACATTTACGATAAAAAGTTAGTATCATTAGATTAATGACGGAATATATTTACATAATAAATCTTGATGGAGACATAAATGTTAATATTAATCAATATAAACTTGGTTAAACTTTAGCTATTCCTTTTTGTTTTGTTTTGTTTTGGATTGTGATGATACGGAGTACTCCCTCTATCCCTAAATGTTTATGGATTTCTCGCTTTCCGGTAAAACTATTGTCGGCAATTATATTTTAAAACATATAAATATTTATGCTACGTAATTAGTATCATCAGAAAGATATTTTCTTCTAGTTTTTTTAATAAATTTATTTAACGATATAAATGCTTGCACGTATTTTTTATACAAATCGAAATAAACTTTAGCATTTAAAACCCACGCCGACGGTCAATTAGGGACGGAGGGAGTATAGTTTGGATTGCGGGTGCCGCAGCTACAGATAGACGAATCAGTAATCTCCCAGCCCAGCCAAAGAAATCGTGGAGAGAAACGGTTACCTAGCACGCACCTGTATCGAAGCGGCAACCATTTATTCCGCTTATACGCACGCGCCGTGCGCTAGTAGCACTACCATAAATTCCGAGTGCTTTCGATCTACTTTGCTCTCCTACCCTGACTGTTGAGATGGCGGCGTCGAAGGTCGATGGGCCGGCGATCGGCATCGACCTGGGGACGACCTACTCGTGCGTTGCGATTTGGCGGCACGACCGCGGCGAGGTCATCGCCAACGACCAGGGCAACCGCCTCACGCCGTCCTGCGTGGTTTTCACCAACGCCGACAGGTTTCGTCGGCGAGGCGGCCGTGAACCAGGCCGCCTTGAACCCCACCAACACAATCTTCGGTGAGAACCAGACACCAGCTGTTCATCACTCGCTTGTGTATAACTTAGTATGCTATTTTAATTTCTTGGATCATCACGCGTGTGGACTCGCTGAGTTGCGTCACAGATCTATCAATCAACTGTGCCTAGCTAGACTGAGTGCAATGCAATGTTGTTGCACTGTTTGGAAATTTAATAGAAACCAAAATCAAGTTTGCCGAGCCACTGTTGGGAAATTTATCTGTCAACTTTATATCATCTATTCATCTCAGCTGCACCTGCACTGTTTATTATTCTAGTTCAAGTAGGCGCAATAGCTCGTTCATGTCCTTGCATATGAAACACGCCTCTTAAACCATCTCCTACGCGGCTGTTTAGTTTTGGTATACATGATTATTAGATTCAACTCAATTTGAATTCTTTGGATGAAAAGTGGAGCAAGTATATATACCAAGGATAAAAAATATTTTTTTTTTTTTTTTTTGAAGAACCCCTTAGAAGTAACTGCCCTGTCTGTATGGACTATCTCAGAGAATATGATAACATAAATGATATGATATACCAAGGATAAAACATGGTAACTGAGATAAAGTAACCTAAGGTTCCGTCACTCTTTTTGAACTGTAGTTTGGTTTTGTGAGTGGTAACACTGTTACAGTGCGTCGGTCCTCTGGCTCCTGATCAAAACCGCACCAACTCCACCTTGAGGAACCAGGTTTGCTGAAATTTCATTGTAAAATCAAAGGAAATTACAGTGTATCAGTAGGACCAAACCTAATATATATCTCGTGTATAGCAAATCAATCCTTTATTACTCATACTTTGCAAGAAATTTTTCTACTCATAGTACAGATATAGGTATGCAGATCAAACTACTGCTGCTATGCTATTTATGCTTCATTCTGTTCACTAATACATGACTAAACTTTTCACAGAAGTGAAGCGACTGATCGGCCGTCGTTTCAAGGACGAATCTGTACAAGAAGATGCCAAGTTGTGGCCTTTCAGAGTCATCGCCGGTAATGACGAACGGCCAATGATTGTGGTGCAGCATGAAGGCAAGGAGAAGCAGTTTATGCCTGAGGAGATCTCTTCCATGGTGCTGGTCAAGATGAGAGGGACTGCCGAGGTATATCTAGGTAAAAAGATCAAGAACGCTGTCATCACCGTGCCTGTCTACTTCAATAACTCTCAGCGCCAGGCTACCATTGACGCTGGTGCCATTGCTGGCCTAAATGTCATGCGTATTATCAATGAGCCAACCGCTGCTGCCCTTGCATATGGTCTTGAGAAGATGCCAGTCACCAACAAACGAAGGACGGTGCTCGTCTTTGATCTTGGTGGTGGTACCTTTTTGATGTTTCCCTCCTCAACATTGATCCAGGAACCAACATGGATAAGGGTCTCTTTGAGGTGGTGGCCATTGCCGGGGACACTCACCTTGGTGGGGCAGACTTCGACAACGAGATGGTGAAATACTCTCTCCGGGAGTTCACACGGAAACACGGGAAGATGGACATCCACAGCAACCAGAAGGCACTTCGGCGGCTGAGGACTGCTTGCGAGAGAGCAAAGAGGGATGTTGTCTTCCACCGCAGAGACCACCATTGAGGTTGACTCGCTCCATGACGGTATTGACTTCTGCACCACCATCACGCGGTCTCGATTCGAGGAGCTCAACAAGGATCTTTTCAGCAAGTGCATGAAGGCCCTGGAGAAGTGCTTATGTGATGCCAAGATGGACAAGAGCAGCGTCCACGATGTTGTCCTTGTGGGCGGCTCCACCCGTATCCCCAAGGTGCAGAGCATGCTTCGGGATTTCTTCTGTGGGAAGGAGCTTTGCCGGAGCATTAACCCTGATGAAGCTGTTGCATACGGTGCTGCCATCCAGGCCTCTATTCTCAGTGGTGGAACCGATGATGGGAGATTAGTGGATTTGCTTCTGCGCGACGTTACACCACTCTCGCTTGGGATTGAGACGACTGGTGCTAAAATGAGTGTGATTATCCTGAGGAACACAGCCGTCCTGACCAAGAAAGCTGAGCCCTTCACCACCGTCAGTGATTACCAGACCTTTGTTCTATGTTCGGTGTACGAAGGCGAGCGCGAGCACCAAGAGCAACAACCTGCTCAGCAAATTCGAGCTCACTGGCATAACCCCGGCGCCACGGGGCAAACCCTCGTTTGGAGGTCACCTTCGAGATTGATGCAAACGGTATCTTGAACGTGACCGAGGAGGACCTGACACTGGGAGGAAGTGCGGCGTCACCATTCTTAACCATGGCGGCCGGCTGCGCAAGGAGGAAATCGCGCGCTTGGTGCCGAAGGCTGAGAGGTAAAGGGGGACGGGTCAAATCAAGGCTTGAGCGTAGCTGTTATTGCAATGGATTCTATATTGCTGTCACTGTCTCACCGAGTCACCGTATCACGTGACTATTGGCTCGGCATGTCTCTAGCCTAGCCTAGTTTATCTTTATTTTTTTCTGGAAACATGGTGGCATTTCGTAATATTCTAGATCTATGGGATGCTAAATTTTGCATCTGTCTAACTGATTTTGAGCTTGCCAGAAGATTAATGTCCGGTTTGGATTCTTTAGTCTAAACTTTATTTAGCTGTCTATTAGTTGAGGACTTTAGACCACTTAAACTCTCTTATGTGATCTAAAGTTTTTGAGGGGGTGATTTAAACGTTAGACAACATGTTGTTCTTTTCTGTTTGAGCCTTATGAGCTAAAATGGCTAAGTGCTCCAAACTTTAGTGGTTAATGGTTAAACTTTTAGTCCATAGATTCAACCAGAGCCAAGGTACTCTAGGAATCGTCTATCTTTAACTCAAGAGGGCATGCACCGAATTTCTTTATATATGTGCATGTCAAATTCCCAATATCTTCCATCCGAGTAAAAGCTGAACGCCTGCACACATTGCTTAGGCCTTGTTCCCTTCCCTCAGAACGAGGTGTAAGACAAGAATCCAAGATGAATAAATTTTGAGTTGTTTGTGCAATGCTGCCTCATTAGAAACTTTTCTAGGTAAAACTCGCGACCTCGTGAGAAACCCTATAGAAAGAAAAAAAAAGAGTACAACCAACTCATTATGCAATTGAAAGGCTCACTTGTTCAAAGTTATTACAAATCAAGAACTCAAATGTCTCAATTCTCACTGGCTCACTGCCTCACACTCTTAGATTGACACATAGATCCTCAAGTAGAACCAGTAGTATAACCCAAAGGTTCTTGAAGTAGTCTTCTAAGTCCTTATCCTCCATAGTATGTTGTCCTTTTCTTGACCTTGCTCCCAGTGAAACTCAACATGCTAGTGGGTTTTGTTTTATAGGGAGTTTTAAGATAGGATAGAATTATCCTGGACAGACCATCCTGCTTCTTCTCTTGATTTCATCTTAATATTAGCTTCTTAGTTATAAAAAAAATATTAGCTCTCTTTTTATATATGAGGTTTTTGAGGATAGTGACATTATGACGTAGTCCTCCTGCCATGATAGTGTTTTTCTTTGCATCAAATAAAATTGAACCAATATGAGTAAATAGAGGAGCCATGGATTCATCAAATGTCTAAATGTAAATTGAGTTATAGAACGCAAACTCAAGGCTTGTGCTTGCACTAAGTCTTTGAGTTCGTCGCGAATGAAAGGGTCAAGCGCTCGATCAAATAACTCAGAATGGTCCTTGCCAACGCATAAGTGAGTCTCCACATGATCACTCCTAGACCACGGCGCCGTCTTCACTATGGTGAGGCTTTGCTTTGTCCAAAGCGACCAAGGGCCTATTATCCCGGTAAACTGGTGCCAACACCCACAAAACAAGTTGGGTTGGTGTGGCCTCACAAGATTACAAGCCCCGTGTATAGTACAAGCTTGGTGTGGGCAAACACCGATAACAAAGAGGTATGAAACCTCACTAAATATTGGCCTAAAGTTAGAGCAAGCACTAGTGCAGCCTAAATTAGAACTATGTAGTCAGCTGTCTTAGCACTATAACTAATCGTCTAATCTTCTCTTAAGTGCATAATGTGTCTAGAAAAAAATAGTTGAGCCTCAGTTTAATTATATAACTTTCTCAAGCTACAGCCCTTTCCAAATGGCCAACCAAGAAGGGTATATGTAGCCCTAAATCACCAAATAGCCATTGGAAAGAAACGCCAAAAAAAGTGTTCCCATGATCATATGCCAGTTACCGCCTTGGACAGTAGGGACATGCATAAGGTGAGACAAAAGCAAAGACTATTTAATATATTCTTATTGTATTGATCCACATTCTCCCTCTCTCGTATTCTTGATTTATGTGAAATAGATTAGCAATTTGTTCGTCACTAGTGACTATTCTCTCTTCGACAATACTTTCCTTGCCATGCCAGAGCTGGCTAGCTAAATAGTAGTTGTTGGGGACACCCTAAACACGACTGTCCGTTGCTTGCATTTGATTCTAGGTAGTGATGTTTGTGTCAAGCTTCACTTATGATGTCTTGAATTTCTTGCTTGTCTTCGAGGGATTTCAATACTCCTCATTGATCTTCCTTTTAAGTGTTGATTACTAGCAAACCTTGTGAGTACAAATAGTCATGTTATCAATCGACTGCCAAAATTACTACCCGTCTTTATTACACTAGTCTACTAAGGTGATAGTAGTTTATAATTTCAAAGAGAGTTAATATGAAATGAAGCATTTTTGGAGCAAATAAAAGAAAATAAGAAATGAAGCATTTTCTGTTGACCCTTGCTTCTACCGTCCTAGTCATATGCCGTTTGCTATGATCCAACGTATGTAATTTCTAATTTGACATCGGATAAACTGTCTATGGAACACTGAAACTACTGTAAACTTGAAATTAGCTTGGCTGCTCCACCGTCGAATAGATAGAAAATGAGTTTACCCCAAAATAGCATCATGGTTCTAAAAACAAACAAAATATAAGTTGCGCTACGGCCTTACTGATACTGGATACATATATGCCGAACAAGACCTAGCGGTCACGTAATCATTGCAATAACAGCAGCTTCTCCACAGCCATTTGAAGGCCTGGTGCACCCAGCAATGACCACTCAAATATTTAAGAAGACAAGTGACCAGAGTTCCTTCCTCTTGTACCTGTGGGCCTCCTGAATCATGCGTTCGATCTCCTCCGTGCTCAGCCTGCCCACGTCGTAAATGATGGTGATCTTATTCTTCTTGAACGTCGTCTTGTCCTCGGCCGAAACGTGCAGGATGCCGTTCGCATCGATGTCGAAGGTCACGTTGATCCGGGGCACGCCCCGAGGCGCCGGCGGGATGCCCGTCAGCTCGAACTTGCCCAGGAGGTTGTTGTCTTTGGTCCACGTCCGCTCAACCTCGTACACCTGGATCAGCACTCCGGGTTGGTTGTCAGAGTAGGTGGAGAAGACCTGCTCTTTCTTGGTAGGTATGGTGGTGTTCCTCGGGATCAGCACGGTCATGACACCACCTGCGGTCTCCAGCCCGAGCGAGAGCGGCGTGACATCGACCAGGAACACGTCCTGCAAATCGTTATCACCGCTGAGAATGGCGGCCTGGATGGCGGCGCCGTATGAGACGGCCTCCTCGGGGTTGACGCTCGTGCAGAGCTCCATCCCGTTGAAGAAGTCCTGAAGCAGGCACTGCACCTTGGGGATGTGGGTGGAGCCGCCCACGAGGACGACGTCGTGGATGCAGCTCTTGTCCATCATGGCGTCGCGGAGGCACTTCTCAACAGCGCCTATGCACTCATCGAAGAAGTTCTTGTTGAGCACCTCGAATCGGGCGCGGGTGATGGTTGCGTAGAAGTCGATGCCGGCATGGAGCGAATCAATCTCAATGGTGGTCTCTGTCGTGGAAGACAACATCCTCTTTGCCCTCTCGCAGGCAGTCCTCAGCCGCCGGAGCGCTCTCTTGTCAGCTCTGATATCAAGCATCTTGTATCTCTTTACGAACTCGCGCACGAAGTGCTTCACCATCTGATTGTCGAAATCTGCCCCTCCAAGGTGGGTATCACCGGCGGTGGCCTTCACCTTGAAGACACTCATGTCGATGTCAACGCCTGGGTCAATTTTGAGGATCGAGACATCCAATGTTCCCCGCCGAGATCAAAGATGAGCACGGTCCTCTCTTCATCCCTGCTGCTCGATATTTTGTCAAGACCATAGGCCATGGCGGCGGCCGTGGGCTCGTTGATGATGCTGACGACGTTCAGGCCGGCGATGGCGCCGGCGTCCAAGGTGGCCTGGCGCTGTGAGTCGTTGAAGTAGACCGGGACCGTGATGACGGCGTTCTTGACAGTCGTGGCAAGATAGGCCTCGGCGATTTCCTTCATCTTGGCGAGCACCATGGCGGAGATCAACTCCGGCGCAAAGTGCCCTCTCCTCGCCTTCAGATTGCACCGAGATCATCGGCCGGTCGTCACGCCCTGCCATGACTTTGAAAGGCCACAGTTTGATCTCTCCTTGCACAGACGGGCTACTGAACCGGCGGCCGATAAGCCGCTTCACATCTGAAAGCAAACAGTCCACGTCTTTATTAGTCTCTAGTGATTAGCGAAGCAAACATATGAACTTAACTTCGAAACTTCAAGAATATGTATAGATCCAATCCAAAACAACGGGGTTAGCAATTTTTTTTTGAAAAAAAAAAAACAACCGGTTAGCAATTCATTAGCATTTCTCTTATATTGTTACATCTCAGCAAGCTATATATATATAATAAGTTACAGCTACAAGCTATAAAGTTAAATTACAGCTACAAGAATAATAACGTAGAGAAACAGGCCTGTAACAACCTAGAACCGATAATGTACTGCTGGTGATCTTTACACAAGCTATTGCCAATATTCCGAGCTTCTTTTGAGATTCCAAGTTTTCAAATTGAGTAGTTTTGGGACTCATTTATTTTTAAAAATAAATAAACACTGCACCTGTTACAAAACTTTTGGATATGCATATTTTCAAATTGAGTAGATGTGAGCTTTAATTTCGGCCTTGGTAGTTGTGCCTAGCTCATCAAGAGATTTGCATGAATTCAATGGGATGAATTTGAACAAGAATTCAATGGGATGAATTTGAACGTTGGGTTTGGAGGAAGGACAATCCATTAATTATGCTACCAAATAGTGGGAAACTAAGCAGTCGCGCAGAACGCGACAGAAGACGAAACAGCACACCAGTTCATCGCTGACGGCGCCGCCGGGTAGCAAGGCGACATTGATGAACTATTATATGCTCACCAGATCTTCTCCCCGGCGTTGTTGGGTAGCTAGCTCGACGGCGCAGGCGTCATCTACCGGATACCGGAGGGATATAGATCCAACTAATAATATCAGGACGTGCACGACGGGCAGATGGTACTCACCGTAGATGGTATTGGCAGGGTTCGTGGCGGCCTGGTTCACCGCCGCGTCGCCGACGAGCCTCCCGGTGTCGGTGAACGCGACGCAGGACGGCGTGAGGAGGTTGCCCTGGTCGTTGGGGATAACCTCAACGCGGCCATGCCGCCACACGGCCACGCACGAGTACGTGGTGCCCAGGTCGATGCCGATCACCGGCCCGTCGCCATCAAAGGAGGCCGCCATCTCCTGCGTCAGACGGCCGGGGAGAAGGCACTAGTGATAGCACCGGCTAGCGGGTACGGAGTATACCAGTCTGCTACTGCAGGGGGTGTGAGCGCGAGCGAGGACGTGGTCCAGGCAAGTCGCAACCGGCGTATAGATAGAGAGCGTGTGCGTTTCCACTGCAGTTTCACACCGAGACATCGAGTCGCACGGCCAGCAGGTTCAAGGACGGGACGGACGTAATTGGGCTGCACGTACGTTTTTTTTTTTTTTTTTTTTTTTACAACAGCTGCACGTGACGTCTTGATGCTAGAATGACGTAAAATCGTCACCTGTATTCCGAAAGAGCCGTTGGGGGCGACGCGTGAGGCGACGCGCTGGCCGCCCTCCGCCGCCGCCAGGCGCCGGCCGCTCCGACGCCGGCGCCCCCACCCCAGGTCCGCTCCACCTCGACTCCCCTCACTCTTCCACTCCCCTCTCCCTCGCTTCCCCAGCCCCGCCACGCGGATTTCAAGTCGCCGCTCACCACCTGCCGCCGCCGCCGACGCCGCGGCACTTGCCGCCATCCGCCGCCGCCGAGCCGGAGTTCGCCGGATCCGGCCGGGCGGCCTTCGATCTGCCGGGCTGGCGCCGCCAACGGGGCCGAGATTGCTGCTCCCGCCGCCCGCTGCCGAGGTCGCGCCCCCATCCGCCGCCCGCGCCCGCTTTCCCCGGGGAGAGGTCGAGGATGTGCCCCCGCCGGGCGCGACGGCCGCCCCTCGCCGGCGGAGTTCCGCCTGCCTCCCGCAAGACCGCCCATGGAGGGGGCTGACCGCGCAGTTCGCGCCCCCCTCGTCGCCGCCACCTCCGCACTCCACCTGCCCCAACGCCGACGTGCAGGGCCTTGTGGCATCGCCGACGGAGCACCGCCTCCCGCGCCGCCGGGACCGACGCGGTCCTCGCCCGCCCGTCCACCCGGGCACCGCGCGGACCACGGATAGGGCCGGGTGCTGCCGGTGCATCCTCCCCGGCAGCTTTCGTCGTCGTCCGGTCGCCCCATCGGGACGCCCACCTCGACCGCACCTCCCATGCACCGGGTCGACTCGTGGGGAGGCGTATGTTGTGCTCAGGCGTCCTTCCGCCCCGCCCCGTCTCGCCTCCGTGCCCCCACCTTCTTTTTCGACGACTCCGGCTCCCGACCCCTCGGCATCTCCCAACACCCATCTCCCCTCGGTCGGTCGACCAAAGGGTATGCGGTGGGTAGAGGCGGATCCTTCTCCGACCGCCGGACAACGAGGAGTTCGTCGAGCCGAGGGCCCCCACCGCCGTGCGGCGCGCTTGTCGCGTCCTCTTCTCGCCTGGGCCGCTCCCGGCCCCGACGTGAGCCTCGCCGAGGGCCGGCTATGCCCCTCGGCTCGGGGGACAAGGACGCTGCCCGGGCGCGGAATCCAGCCGGCGGCAGTATCAGGCGGCGCCGCCGTCGCCCGTCGGTCGGGTCCGCAGGCCATTACCCGTCGTCGCCGACACCACTTGGCTCGGTCGACATCCTACCGCGGCGCTGCCTCGCCACCAACGGCTTGGCCGGCCGCTGCCGCCTTCCACGCCGTCACGCCACCGCCGCCATCTCGCCCCGCTGGGACCCTCCTCCGCCGGCGCCCCCAATCGGAAGGTGACGGTGATGCCCTCCGGCGACGAAGTCGCCCTCTTCGCCCGCCGACGCCTTGCAGCTGCCGCCGTCGCGTCACGGCCAGGGACGCCTCCTACCTGGTCAGCGTGCCCGTGGATCGCGTCTTGGTCCGCAGTACGGCCAAGCGCATACCCGGCACGGCTCGCCCACGTCCTCGTCGCCCGACTTTCGACTTCTCGACACCACGTTCCTCGTGGGTGCGCGCCGTCGACGCCGATGGCTTCACGCTTGTCCAACGGCGTCACCGGGCGTCGCCGTCTCCATCCCATGCCCGCCTCCGCCGCCCGGCCGCCGTATTACCGCCCTCACTTGCTCGGCCTCTTCAATCAACCGTCACCGGCGCCGACCACGCCGCCGCCAGTGCACCTCCTCGTCCCGCTAGTCTCGCTCGCCTCGCACGAGGCACCGGGCCCGGGATTGCGGGGCACGCTCGCCATCACCAACGTCGCCCGCCCGAGCACCACTACCGGTGAGCAGCGCGCCCACGCGTAGCGCGTTGCTACCGTCGCGGCGGCCAAAGGCCTTTTGACACGCCGTCAATGCATGTCGCCCGCATCCGTGTTGGAGAGATTGTCCGTCCGTTCCCCGGCCGGCGGCGCGGCTGCCGGAGGGGGCGCCTCCTCGTCATTGGCGATGCACGCGACGGTGGCGCGGGGTCGGCCCGGCATCGTCGCGTCGCCGCCGCCGCCGCCGTGAAGCCCTCTAGCGCGCCATCCTCGCCGCCGCTTGTGCATCGCTGCCGAGTGACGAAGGCCACCGCCGCAGCCAAGTTTCGCCGATCCTTTGGCGACCGACCGTCGTTTGGGCTGTGGAGCCACCCACTCGGAGGGATCCTATGCTTGATGAGACCGTGGCCTCGCGCCTGCGACATGCCCCTTGTAGCTTCTTGGCTCTCCAAGACCCGCACCTCCGGTCTTTGGAGGATTGTGGGCGGACCTAGTGGCAGCGGAGTTTATGTCCGTCTCCACGCTCGTCGATGTCGGGTTGAGGCCCAGGCGGTGCCGATGGAACCCCTTCGCCTCCGGCGCGATGGTTCAGCTCGCCCGAGGATGTTGTGGCGCCGAGGAGGTCGGTGAGGTCACCGCGACAATGGCCTCTCCACCAAGGCCCTCAAACGCGACTATCGCCGAGCAGATTTTGGAACGGATTTGCATCCCGTTGGACTCCCCGCTGATCAAGGGCGGGCCGGTTGCGCAGACCGCGACGCCGACAAATGGGCCGTCCGTCGGAGCTCCCGGCTGGCCGCCAAGCCCCGCGCGGCAAATGCGACGCCAGCACAGTCAATACCGATGCGTAAGATGGGCATTGCCACACAAAGATCAACCGGTGACTGATGCGCCGGCCGCGCGTTTCTCGACGCCTTCACGGTCGCCCGACGCCAACCAAGGAAGAGGCTATGGAGGTACTCTTTGGTGATAGCTTCGACCCGATCGCCTGGAATCTGGATCTGGCGGGGTTGGATGAAGAGGGACAGTGAGACTCCTCCGTTCCACCTAGTTTGTCGCCTAGTCTGCTTGTAATCACAATCTCTTGTTGCCCGTGGGCCGTAGTTCAAGAATCCCCGGATTACCGATGTTTGTGTTTGTGTTTGTGTTTGTGTTGATGTTTGTGTTGTAACCTAAAGCTCTCTTCTTCTTAATGAATTACGTGCAATGCACGTTCGAGAAAAAAAAATGCTAGAATGACGCAACATTAACCGGCACACTGCAAAGCATGCAATGGTTCAGACTTCAGAGTTATACATATATTTTTCTCCGCTCCAAATTGTAGTTCACTTTGGTTTTTTCTAGATTCATTTCTTTTGCTATGTATCTAGACATAGTATCTAGACATGTATAACTAGGTGCATAGCAAAAATCAATGTATTTAGAAAAGCCAATGTGAACTAAATTTGGAACGGAGGAAGTATATAATAACAAAAGTTGCCACTGCTAGATACGGCTCAGACGTCGACGGTGTGTCACCACGAACTTCACGCCGATCTTCGGTGTCGCCACACCCTATACATGGCCATCGAGCGTCGCCGGAGCTCGTTATTGCCAGCGCCGTTCCACCGTGCGCCCGTGCTGTTCCGATGCCCGTGCAGCCGTGCGCGCCGCCGCCGCCCAAGGCACGGCCTCGTGGGCCGCCGGGCGGTGCCGGTAGCACGGCGTGCCCGTGCAGCCGCGGGCAGCCCAAGCACGAGGAGGCAGCGGGAAGCTGCGCCACGGCGATGGCAGTGCATCGCACGCGCACCCCTCCGCCTCCGGCAAGCAGCTCCAGTGCTCCACGTGCGCGTCGAATTTGGCGAGGAGAGAAGGCCCCGCGACGCGCTCATGACTCTGGCGAGCAGCTCTACACGGCCCCGCCGTGCACCAGGGCCGTATCTACAATTTAGGAGACCCAGAATCTAAAACGCGTAATGTGACCATAAAATTTATATAAAAATAATATAACAAAAGATTAATTTAACTTCGTTATAAAGTTTCAAATATACTTGATATATTACTTAATTGCTAATGCTACTTTGTGTAAATTTAGAGGTCTCCTAATTTTTGAGGCCTGTAACACACGCACACCTCGCACATGCTAATGTACGGCCTTGCGTGCACTAGTGGAGGTTGTCACTGCTGGAGGCCTGCAGCCATGGTGCCACGCTCGTGGAGGAGGATGGCTGCGTGGAGGAGCCGAGGGGAGAGCTGTGCAAGCGGCGGAGGGAGGAGCCGAGGAGGATTTTGGCTGCGGGGGAGGGGAGCGGGATCACGACAGCGGAATGCGGGAGGAGGAGAGTGGTCGTTTTTGCGATTGCGTGACTCGCGACGGCGAGCGCGGGCGCGTGGGGGACGGGCTGCGTGAGGAGGCGTGCTGCTCGCACGGGGAGTTAGTGTTTGGGAGTGGTGGTCGAGTGAGGCTATGGGGCTCATGCCGGACTGTCATCGTGCCTGCCTTCAAGACTAGGTCGCGGCCGCGTGCGTGCCACGGGCCAGGGCCGCCGGGTGGCCCAGGCACGCACGGGTGCTCGGGCGGGCCGGCACGGCACGACATCACCGGCTGGGCCGTGCCTCGGACGTGCCAAATTGTTGTGCCATGGGCCGTGCCGGCGGGCCGCGCGGTTGCATGGCCATCTATACCTCACCCTCAAACAATTCGTTCGGCGGATGGCGTCGACGAGATCGCAATGAAACTGAATCGTCAAAAGTCAGCACTGCAGAAAGCCAGAAGACGGGGCTTTCTCATCCTCATGCTGCAGCAGCCTCTAGAACCGTTTGCCAATAGGCTCACCTCATTAGGTACCCTGCATAAAGCAAATTAACTGTTTTTTTTATACAAAAACAAATCTATGGGAGTACACCAAATTACCTATAACAGAGCAACAAATGTAAAATAAAAAACCAATTAGACAATGTAAAACATCCCACGATATAAAATATTATTATGCGGGCAGGCGGCCCCGGAGTTCATAGTGGGAACGTTCAAGCAACGTTCTTCTGGATTGACCGCTAGCAACAAGGTAGCAACATACGGACCCTCGCACCCACTGTTTCAGGTATGTGGGCAATAGGAAGAAGTGGGCGACGGTGGCCGAGGCCTTGGAACAGGATGCTTGGGTTTCTCACATCACGGGTGCGCTGACCTTGACCTTTGCTGCTCGAGTTCGGTCATCTCTGTGACCTCCTAAGAATGTCCATCTATCGCAGTAGCTGGACACATTTGCTTGGAAGCTTACTGCCGATCGAAACTAGTATTCGACAGCCTCAGCCTATGGAGCGATGTTCCTCTGCTCCACCTTGGTACCCGGTGTGAAGCAGTTTCTGGAAGACGGCGGTGCCGCCGCGTGTCCGATTCTTTTCGGGCTAACCTTGCATGGTCATTGTTGGACCGCTCATCGCAGGTACGTACAGGGTCTGCAACAATCCAATGTGTGTGTCATGTGCGACCAGGCCGCAGAGACGATGGATCATATCTTGCTTGATGCTACTTTAGTCGTGAAGTTTGACATTTGTGCTTGGTCAGATTAGGATTGCATCACACCATTGCCGTTGAGGAGGGCGACGCCATGCAGTGGTGGCTGAGCAATAGGAAGCAGGTCCCTAAGCCGGCTCGCCGAGGTTTTGACTCCCTTTTCTTTCTTATATGGTGGATACTTTGGAACGAACGTAATGCAAGAAAATGGCTTTTCAAGAACTGCAAGGAGGTTGGCAGATGACATCCAGGAGGCCGAAGCTAAGGCCTGGTGCACAGCTGGGTTCAGGCAGGCATGTAGAGACGCTTTTGCAGTTTTATCTTATCTAATGGATCCTGTGTATTTGTAGCAAATTTGTTCCAATTATAGATTTCCAAATGTGCCGGCACGACACGCTCCGACACTAGCACGGTGAGGCACGGCACGGCTGGGCACGACACAGCGAGGCACGGCGGCGCTGCTGTGCCGTGTCGTGCCACCGTGCCCAAGCCTAGGTCCAGACACAGCACTAGGGTGTCGTGCCACCGTGCCCAAGTCCCAGCCCAGGCACGGTACTAGGGTGTCGCGGTGTCGTCGCGCCACCGCGCCCAACGTGCCCGCCCGCCGCCGTTGATGCAGCCGCCGTCGCCGCCGCGGTGCTCGTGCTCGTCACGCCGCCCGGCGTGCTTTCGTCGCGCCGCTGCTCCATCGTGCTGCATCGACGTTCCGCGGAGCCATGCTCCAGTTCCACCGCGTAGAGGACGTCGCCGCGCCGCTGATCTCCATTTGGCCCGCACGCTTGGAAGTACTTGGAGGCTTGGAGCTTGGAGGAAGGTGAGGTCGGAGATGTCGCTGGATGAGCAAAGGACGAGGAGATTTCACGGGACTGAGGGGCTATGGGAGAAACCGAAGGAGCGGCTAGCGGCGGCTTGGGGAGAAAATGAGAGGAGAGAGAGGAGAAAGTTAGGGTTTAGGGAGGGAGAGATGTTTATATAGTTGCATCTAACGGTTGTGGTTCATCATTGCTCATCCAATGGCTGAAAATGACCGGGCCGCCACCGTGCTGCCCGTTGGAGCGGGCCGTGCCGTGTCGGCACTACGAGCTGACTTCGTGGCCCAGGCACTAGCACACTATGGGCCGGGCCAGGCACGGGCATGGGAAAGGCCGGGTTGTACCGTGCTCGGGTAGTGCTTTTTCCGCACCGTGCCCGTGCCGGCCCGCTTGAAACAGCCCTTTTGGAAATATATAGTTCCAATGTAATCTCAACTCTTATGATCAGTAGTTGCTACAATAGATGGGGGTAACATGGGTTACCAAGCTATTTGATTGTAATCGTGACACTCTTTCTGCTTAATGAAAAACACACTTAGGCGTGATCTCAAAAAGGATATAGACAATAATGTCACCATGGTTCCAGAAATAAAAAATAACAAAGATAAACTAAGGCCATGACCATACATCTGCCAATCCAAAAGTCAGGTGATACACAAGTCGGTGACATAGGGGTGATCTCAAAAAGGATATAGAATATTATACGACAATAATGTCACCATGGTTCCAGAAATAAAAAATAACAAAGATAAACTAAGGCCATGACCATACATCTGCCAAGCCAAAAGTCAGGTGATACACAAGTCGGTGACATGCAGCAGTATTTGGAACCCATTGCAATAACAGCTACGCTCAAGCCTTGATTTGACCCCTCACCTTTAAATCTCAATCGGCACCAAGCGAGCGACTTCCTCCTTGGGCATTCGTCCGCCGTGGTTGACGATGGTGATGCTGTTATTCCGCCCAGTGTCCCTGTCCACCGCGGACACCTCCATGACACCGTTTGCATCGATATCGAAGGTGACGTCGAACTTTGGTACACCTGCCGGCGCCGGTGGTACATCGGTGAGCACGAACTCGCCGAGCAGGTTGTTGTCCTTGGTGCTCGCACTCTCGCCCTCGTACACTTTAAAGGTAACACCAGTCTGGTTGTCGTAGAGTGTAGTGAAAGGCCCTGTCTTCTTGGTAGGGATCGCAGTGTTCCTCGGGATAACCACGGTCATTGTAGAATTACCACCAGTCTCGATCCCAAGCGAGAGTGGCGTGATGTCGCGCAGAAGCGGTATAACCGACTTCTTATCGTCAGTTTCGCCGCTGAGAATGTAGGCCTGGATGGCGGCGCCGTAGGCAACAGCTTCGTCAGGGTTGATGTTCCGGCGGAGCTCCTTCCCGCAAAAGAACTCCCGGAGAAGGTTCTGCACCTTGGGGATACGGGTGGAACCACCCACCAGGACGACGTCGTGGACGCTGCTCTTGTCCATCTTGGCATCGCACAAGCACTTGTTCAGAGCCTCCATGCACTTGCTGAAAAGGTCCTTGTTGAGCTCCTCGAATCGAGATCTGGTGATTCTGGCGCTGAAGTCAATGCCGTCGTGGAGCGAGTCGACCTCAATGGTGGTCTGTGCGGTGGAAGACAGCATCCTCTTTGCTCTCTCACAGGCAGTCCTCAGCCGCCGGAGAGCCTTCTGGTTGCTATGGATGTCCATCTTCCCATGTTTGCGTGTGAACTCCTGGAGGCAGTATTTCACCATCTCGTTGTCAAAATCAGACCCGCCAAGGTGAGTGTCACCGGCGATGGCCACCACCTTAAAGAGACCATTACCCTTATTGGTTCCTGGAGCAATGTTGAGGAGGGAGACATCCAAGGTACCACCACCAAGATCAAAGACGAGCACGGTCCTTCTTTTTGTTGCTGGCTGGCATCTTCTCAAAACCATATGCGAGGGCGGCGGCGGCTGGCTCATTGATGATGCGCATGACATTTAGGCCGGCGATGACACCGGCGTCAATGGTAGCCTGGCGCTGGGAGTTGTTGAAATAGACAGGCACGGTGATGACAGCGTTCTTGATCGTTTCGCCGAGATATACCTCGGCTGTGTCTCTCATCTTAGCGAGCACCATGGACGAAATCTCCTCAGGCATGTACTGCTTCTGCTTGCCTTTATGCTGCACCACGATCGTTGGCCGTTCGTCACGGCCTGCGATAACTTTGAAAGGCCACAACTTAGCATCTGCTTGTACAGATTCATCGCTGAATCGGCGGCCGATCAATCGCTTCACTTCTGTGAAAATGTAGTGTTCGAGTCAGTAGGGTGAAGCATAAATAGCATACCAGCTGCGGTAATTTAAGATGCAATCTCTGTACAACGCGTTCAAAAAAAAAAATCCTTATAGACAATAAATAAAGGTATGATTTTCTATACACTGTAATTTTCTTGATTTACTATGAATCTCAAACAAACCTCGGTCCTCTAATGTTGTGGAGGAGTTGGTACCGTTTTGATTAGGAACCAGATGGACCGATGCACTGTAACGACTCAATAACATCAAACAGACAAACACCAGTTCAAAAGAAATAATGCCGAGACCTCAGATTAACCTTTTTAGATTTAGCTTATCGTCCATGAAGGTTACATTATCTCAATTGTTATGTTTTATCCTTGGAATATGCTTGCTCCACTTTGCATGCAAGAATTCGGTGAGTTTTGAAAGTAAGGTGTGCAGAATGATCTAGTAATATATAGTGATTAGTCGCCGCAAAACAAAGTCAAATATTGCTAGAAATATAATGTCAACAGAGAAATTTAACAGGCAAGTCTCATTCCCAAGGATATGAACGAGCTATTGCGTCCAAGGTTTTTAATTTTGGTAATGCAAAAATTTTGGCCACCACCGAAATTACTAAATTTGGCAACGGCTGAAATTTTGTCGAGTTTTTTAGATTAACACATGCTAATTTTTGTAAAGAAGTTCAGATCTAAATAAATATTAGTGTGATTTATAACATCTATTGATCAATAGAAAAACATATAACATCAACAACAGAAAGATATAAATTTAGAGTTATATAGCCGCAGATGTATTGGTGTATTACAAAATGTTGGAGTTTTCTTTCAGCCCCCACCGAAATTACTGAATTTGGTGAAATTCGGCAAAAATTTCGCCGAAATTTTAACCCTTTTGCAGCCTGGTTGTGCTTGAACAACTGCAGCTGAGATGATGGAGCGGAAAACTTTATATGGTTCCTATTTCCAAACAGTGCAGCATTATTGTATTGCACTCAATCTAGCTACGTTATAGGCACATCAGACCCACAGTTGATAGATCTGTGACGCAAATCTGCGTGTCCAAACGCTTGACGCTTGAAGAAATTAAACAAGTCATATAAGCGAGTAAGCGAAGCTCGTGTGTAATTGAATAGTTCTCACCGAAGATGGTGTTGGTGGGGTTCAAGGCGGCCTGGTTCACGGCCGCCTCCCCGACGATCCTCTCGGTGTTGGTGAAGGCCACGCAGGACGGCGTGAGGCGGTTGCCCTGGTCGTTGGCGATGACCTCGCCGCGGTCGTGCCGCCAAATCGCCACGCACGAGTAGGTCGTCCCCAGATCGATGCCGATCGCCGGCCCCGAGGCCGCCATCTCAGCAGTCAGAGGCGAGGAAAGTATAGAAACTACTAGAAAGTATGACTACACTTCGAATATATGGATCTGCTTCGATCGTGGTGAGTGGTCAGCGTGCTAGGGCGGCAACTGCTCTCTCCCGGATTTCTTTCCTTAAATATCTCTCCAGGCCGATTTCTTTCTTTAAATATCTCTCCAGGATTTCAGGTGTACTCATGGAGTGTTTTTTTTATTATTTTAACCCTTTGTAAAACAAATTCCAAAATTGACCCGGGTCAAAACTTAATTTCAAATCTAACCTGTTTGGCCGCGCCGCAAGCCAGTGCACGGTTTTCAAATTTCAACACTGTCGCGCCGTGCATGCGGGCGCGGCGAGGCGGCCCACGTGGCAAGTCTGCATGCGGTCCACGCTGACGTACGCCCCCGCCGCCGCGCCGTAGATCATGACGCGGCAAGTGTCGCGCAGACTGACTCATGGCGTGGAAGCCTGCGTCATAATCTGCGGCGCGACAGTGGCTATGCAAGACGCTGCCCGAACCGTTTTGTCTCATTTTTTCTCTCTTCTATCTGTTCAGGGCGTCTCAGCCGGTCGCCGCCGGCGCATGAGCAGTGCCACCCCGCTCCCTACCCGTCCCCTCCTTCCCCAACGGTTGTAGGATGCCGAGGCGCGGTAAAAAGGCTAGGTAAAGCCTCTAACTCCCACAATTTGTCCAAAGTTCTTTTAAATTTATTAGATAACACTAGCAAGTTGAAAGTCATATCTTGTTAGAATTGTTTAGATAAATTTTATATTATTTTGCAACCCTTGTCTTGAATTTTGAGGCAACCTTAGTTTTATTCGGTCAATTTGTAACCCTAGTTTGACGTTGTAATTGAAACAAATTTTAACACTAGGATAAGAAAGCTAGTTAGTATTGTGTGTTTTTATATTAGTAATTTTTTCGTTTATGCATCCAATGTGTGACCGTAGTGTTTCGGTGGATTTGAAATAAATTTAAATTTTCAGAGGTACCTATGATCGTATGTCAGAAGATCCCTATGTCCCCAACTATCCGTGGGATTGGGCGCAACCTCAGGTAACCTATAGCCTAGACACCAAGTCTACACTATCGATTACTACTCTAGCTACCTAGCATAACTAGAGCCCTCAATACGAGCGGAGATCCCATGCAATAGCATAACAACTATACTAACCATATATGAAATACATGGAAGTAATTAGAGAAGATAAATATATGAATCTTAAGTCTTGTAGAGAAGATACAAAGACATACCATACTCGAAGACATCTCGAAGCAGGGGAGCATAGCTCCTCTCTCCTTTACTCTTGATTAGATCTAAGTTAGATCTAATCTAGTTCTAATTACATGACTAATCTATCTTTAATTACATGACTAATCTTCTTCTAATCTACTTCTAATTCACTAATCCCAGAGAGAGGTTATCCTTACATTGGGACACCTCTACAACTGAGAGATAATGAATAGAATGAGATAGAATGAATTAGGGTTTAACCCTGGGGTCAGGGGGGTCTTCTTATATAGGCCTTGACGATGAACGTGAACCCTTGGATCAAACCGACCTTGGCAACGGTGTAGATACAACCTCAAAGTCGGTTTGAAACCGACCTAGGAAGATGAGACCGAGGTGGGACCCACCGGGCGGCGGCCTAATTTCATTGGCGGCCGCTGTGCCATGGTGGGCCCATGTCGGGTCCTTCCCGGTGTCTTCGGTGTCTTCTAGAATGTTTTAGTCCACAATTCGGGTTGAGTTACTTCACGGTTAAGTCTTGTCATCGTATGTGAGATATATTCTGGAACTTTCTCCATTCTTCTTTGCATTTATCTGTTAAGTCCCTGAAAAGATATAAATCACCAAAGCTCGTGGAATTATGTTAGTTAGACCCCTAGGCTATGTTGATATTCAAATTATGCCGTTATCCATGTTTAGTTGACTATTAATATTATGCTATAACAAAGGTGTCAACAGAGTATACTAGTACTGATTTGATTTTACGAGCATCGGGCACAATCTTTTTCCGTGGCGGGCACTTTTTTGCCCGTCACGGAAAATACTCCGCCACATTTTTTTTTTTTTTGCGTGGTGGGCGTGTTTTTACCCGCCACGGGAAATTTATTTTCCGTGGCGGGCGCGTTAAGTTGCCCGCCACGTAAAATCAATTTCCCGTGGCGGGCAAATTAAAAGGCCCGCCATGCAAAATATAGGAGGCCCACAGCAAAGCCCAAAGCGATTCCTATTGGGCCATTGATATATATACTCACACTTAACGAGGTTCGATCATTCACTAGGGTTTTCATCCACAAATAACCCACGGCCTCCCCTCCCCTTCCTCTCCTCCACCGGCCTCGTTCTCTTCCCTCCCCTCACTCTCGACTCCACCGGCCTCCCTCCCCCTTCCTCCTGTCCTCCTCCCTCTCGGGAATGGCCGAGCACCACACAAGGGCCACCGGCGCGGCGGTGGCGGGCACTAGGGTCACCGGCCTCCTCTCCACCGGCCCCTCCCCTCCCCGATCCCGACGCGCGGCGATCCTCCCCGGCGGCGGATCCCGACGGCGGCCCTCCCCCGTGGAGAATCGCGCGCGGCCCTCCCTTCGACGGATCCGCGGGCGGCCCTCCCTCCGGCGGATCCGGCGTGGCGGCCCCTCCCTTCGCGCGGATCCCGGTGGGCGGCCCTCCCCCGGCGGTGGATCCCGCGCGGGCGGCCCTCCCGGCGGGGATCCGCCTTGGGCGCCCTCCCGACGGCGGATCCGGTGCGACGGCCCTCACGGCGGCGGACGGCGCCCACGGCGAGCGCCGGCGAGGATCCGGCTCTGGTGGCGCACGGCGGTGGTGGCGGTGCCCGGCGGCGTGGCGAATGCAGATCCGGGTTTCGAGTGGGCTCACCGGTGGGCTTGGATGGGCTTCTTGGTGGGCTAATGGATTGTTTTATTTTTTAATTTTTAACCGTGGCGGGCGTTTCTAATGTAACCGCCACGGAATAGATTAACCGTGACGGGCAAAGGAGCCCGCCACGGATAAACTGTGCATTAACCGTGACCTTATGTGGGTGACGGGCGCCCTGCCCGCCACGTAAAATCCCTGGCGCCCGTCACCCAAAATAGTTTCAGTACTAGTGGTGGGAGAGGAAACTAGAGCGTGTGCGCCGTGCCAAGGCAGAGTTGGAGACAATGGAGGCCCAAAATGTGGATGATGACGGCGACACTTCAAGATTGCACGAGCTCATAGCCCTCACTGAGGCTGGCTTGCAAGTTCCTACGAAAGACCCTGTCTTTTACAAATGTGGTGTTCAAGCACAGTACGGCCTCGTTCCTTCAGAGTTTGGGATATGCTATTTGTGTGGGCATATGGTTGATTGAGGTTGGTTATTTTTTTCAAACAACGACATGAAACATAATTTTCCGTAACTAATGTGAAATTGTTTCGTTTAACAGAGCTCTAGGAAATGCTTGTGGGAGCGATTTGATGGATGGACTGAGTTCATGGACACCATCAGGGCGAAGCAGAAGATTGGGCGGGAGATGGGTGTTGGGAATGAGCTTGTCAACGAGTACATCACGTCCGTAGACACGAGCAGCGTCAGCTTGCCATCACGGCGAACTGCAGTGGAAGACGGCAACGGCGATGATTGGGAACGAACCAGGGTGGCAGGGTCGGTAGCCACCCGAGCACCACCCCAGCAGTACAAGCGGTGGCCGCGGGAGGAAGCCAGCCATCTCCCAACGGTGGGCACCCCGCGAGCGACGGTCGGCCCGGAATGTGGGGAGGAGAGGCGGCGGCGGCCGGGAATGGGGGGCAGACAGCGGTGGTGGCGGCCGGAATGGTCGGCCGATCTGGGGGGCGGGTTGGCCCGCCTACTCCATCATGGTGCCGGAATTCTAGGGAGGAGGAGTGCGGGCGGCTCCGTGGAATGGCGATGGAGGAGCAATGGCACCGACCGGTTGTCGGCTCCGGCGGCGACCACGGCGCTACGACGACGGGCTTGAAGGGGAGGAGCGGCTTTGTGGCGCTTTTGGTGGCGGGACGGCACGTCCGGCGGGGGAGCGCGCGGCGATGACAAACGGCGGCCGCGACAAGAACTAGGGGAGTTGGTGACTTAGCAAAAACACGAGAAAGGAAGGAAACATGGCGTTTTAAATTTTTCAACGCCGCCGCGCCCCGCATCGGGCGCGACAAAGGCGGACACCGCCACGCCTTGATCCGGGCGCGATGGAGGCAGCCAGTCGGCGTGGACCGCATGCGGATCGCCACGTGGGTCGCCTCGCCGCGCGCACATGCATGGCGCGACAAGAGAGTAATCTCGCAGCGTTCATCTACGTGGCCAAACAAAGTTAGATTTGGAATTAAGTTTTCACCCGGTCAAATTTGGAATTTGTTTCAAAAAAGGGCTACAATTAAAAAAATCCATGGAGTTTGACGTTTTTGACTTTTGAACTTCATGTTTGACCATCCTTCTTATTCAAAATATTTATGTAAATAATAAAATTAGTTAATCAATATTTAAGTATCTTTTCTTGATAAAATAAGTCATAATAAAAAAATTATATTTGTGCAAAAAAATTGAATAAGACGAAAATTTAGGGAGACAAAAATTTAGTCCCTAGTCCCTAGTCTCATAAGAACCAAACAAAGCCTTATTGGGTTGTGGTGGTATGAGTATGAGTATGAGTATGAGTATGCTCTACCAGACCCATAAACCAATGGATATGTATATACCCGATATATGCATCTATAATTCAAAGGGGCACACTAGCGCCCGGACCCATAAAGGCCCCCGAATGGCCTTCGCGGGCCCACTAGGGCCCCCCACACCTGCCCCCACACCGCTAGCTAGCACTTACGCCTCCCCACCCCCCGCTCCGCTAGCCAAAGACGCCCCGCCCCGACCATAGCACCCAACGCAGCCATGCCGCCCATGAGGGGAGCTCGAGCTTGATCTCGACCTCGGCTCTACCATGGCGCAAAAAGATGTAGCAGGAAAAAGGTTGGAGAAGAGCAACACCCGATCTACTTTGAAACAAGAAGAGATCAACAGATGAAACGCATTACACACGAAGATAGTTGGAACACTTGAAAC
Organism: Hyparrhenia diplandra; assembly: GCA_015847255.1. Taxonomy (NCBI): domain Eukaryota; kingdom Viridiplantae; phylum Streptophyta; class Magnoliopsida; order Poales; family Poaceae; genus Hyparrhenia; species Hyparrhenia diplandra. The sequence goes on from JADLZK010010562.1 coordinate 48,154, forward strand.
TTCAAACCGAAACACTAGAAAAACACATCCCGATATACTTTTGAAACATGAGAGAAAAAAACAAACGGTTGAAATATAGGACTAAAACTGGTTGAAACACTTGAGACATCCCTTCGAAACATCAATGAAACATATCTCCGAAACATGTGAAACTCCCCGATCTATACGAAATAGCGTAAATCAATCGCTCAAACATAGGACTGAAACTAGTTGAAACACTTGAAACATGCATTCTAAAACATCGATAGAATATATCGATCGCCTCTCTGGATCAGCGGTTGTAAGTGCAATCAAGCTCTAAGTGGGTTTTGGCGTTGATGACCACCGAATTAGGGAACAAATGAGATTTGTGGAGATGATATGCAAGAAATAAAATAAGGAGTTGATGTACAGGTCCAAATGCATCTCATGAGCTAGTTGGTGGTGTTTCAGGATCAAGGTGATTTAAATTCTTTTATATTTCAAATCTTGAGTTTAGGAAACGCCGTACTATCGGGGGAGGGATCCTAGGACTCTTGGCTACATGTGAACTAAATGCTCAAAACTCCAATCCAACCAAAGACTCAAATCCAAGCCAAAACAGCCAGCAGACAACACTTTTTACCCCTTCATTTGTTTGGCGGCAAGCAGCAGCTGTATAGGATGAGATGGTGGCGGGCATGCGTGTTAAGTTCTGCGGCGGTCTTGCGTGTTAAGTGCGGCAAAGGTGCCATTTTAACCGACCGTTGGGGAACCACCGGTATAAATATCATTCCTACCCCTCCCACAACGGTCACCTGGTTCATTTATTCTTCTACCTCGAGGAGACACACCTTTTGCACTTTCTCTCTCTCTCTCTCTCCCCCCTCCATTGTTGCTCCTCCATCCCCCAAGCTAAGATTTCGTCCACCATCAAATCTTGAGGGAAAAGACAAAAAACTTCGATTGGATACCGAATCTACATCTTCCCCAACTCAAAAGAGCATTTGGTTCACGTTTGGCCGAAACCCTAGGGTTCTTTACTCTTGGAGCTTGCTCCTAGATGGCTAGGCGTCGCCCTTGAGCTTGCCTCCACGTGTGGCAGCCTTGGGAGGTTTGTAACCTCGCACAAAATCAATACATTACCGCACATCTCTGTGACACCCCGGCTTAGGGCTTAATAAGGTTGATAGAATACTCATACCAACAAGTTGCAACTTCTTTTTAGGAAGCCCATCTCTTAAAAACTCCAAAGTTAAGCGTGCTTGGCCTGGAGCGATGGGTGAAACAGGAAGTCCTTCCCGGGTGCGCATGAGTGAGGACAAAGTGCGCGAAAAGACGGGGTGTTGGTCCGTGAGGGCGTCTTGATCCTTAGAGAGCTATCGAAAGCGGGCCCGCCTCGAGAGGCGGGACGTTAAACATCGCGGTTTCACGCGCAAATGGCTGGTGTGGACCCCGGTCTGGTCACACAAAGATGGCACATCTGCACCGGACACACCTGAAGGGCCAAGAGGGGACGCTCGACATGGGGTTGACCGACGAGGACGCCGGTCTCCTAAGGGGGTGAGTATGTGACACCCGGCTTAGGGCTTAATAAGGTTGATAGAATACTCATACCAACAAGTTGCAACTTATTTTCAGGAAGCCCATCTCTTAAAAACTCCAAAGTTAAGCGTGCTTGGCTTTGGGAGCCACAGCCGAATTGCGCATGAGTGAGGACAAAGTGCGTAAAAGACCGGTGTTGGTCTACGTGAGGGCAGTCTTGATCCTTAGAGAGCTATCAGATGTAAGCGGGCCCGGCCTCGAGGAGGCGGGACGTTACAACACCCCGGGTGTTATTTCTACTAAAACCCGACATGTCATCATGATCATTACAAAGCATCCATGTTTAGTGTGTTGCATTGAACTAAAATAAGTTTATTTTATGTTTAGTTGCTTTGTCGGCCGAAAAGACGCGAGAGAAATCAGATTCCGAAACTATCCCCCTTGTCGGAAACCCTAGTTTCTAAACCCTAATTTGTCCCCTTTTTATTTATTTCAAAATTTATCAAGAATTTGAGGGTGGTCACAAAAGTGAAAAGGTAGAGTTTTCAAAATAGAGCAAAGTTGGTATTTTGAGTTTTCAAAGTTTAGTTCAAAATTTTGAAGCAATTTTGAATTTTATCCAAACCCTAATTGCCCCCTTTTCTATATTTCAAAATTTAAGCAAAATTTGAGAAAAACTTTCAAAAGTTAGTTTGTAGATCTTGTTGAGAGGAACAAAAGTCATGTACAAAGTTTTTCAAGTTGTTACATGATTTTAAAAGTAATTTTGAATTCAAATTTCAAAATTTTGAACTGCTTTTCAAAAAAAGTCATTTTTAGAGGCAGAATTTGAAAATCTTCCAATTTTGAAAATTGTAGATCTTGAAAAATTAGGGGTTACTTTTTGGAAAATTTTGAGTTCAGTTCAAATTTTGAGAGTAATTTGCAAAATTCAGCAAGTTAGGGTTGGGGCTCAAGTGAACCGCACTGGGGGAAACCTCGCTCACGCCCAAACGACGCCGCCGTGGTCGTTCTCGCGGATTCCGGCGTCTTCTTCGCGCTGCTGAGAGCTGGCCGACTTCTCGCGAATGCAAGCCACCTCTTCGTCCTTCCTTTGCCTATAACCAGGCGCAAATGCCGCTTTTCCGAAAACCGCCGGAATCGCCAACCCCGCCGTCGCTCGTCGTCTGTCGAACCATCCCTCACCTAGCCAGCTTGCCAACAAAGCACCGTAACTTCGGCGCTTCTTTTGAGTCTAGACCGACCTCTCATTATCGTCGGAGTCGCCCGCGCCACCCCATCTCCTCCGCCGCCGGGGCCGGCCACGCCGACCTTCGACCTGCCGACGGCGCTCCGGTGAGCTTTAGCTTGCACTTCTCGCGTTTCCTTCCCTTTAGATGGTGTAGTCACTCGACCGTCCTTTTCCCAGCCGTGGCCCGTCGCCGGAACATCGCGCCCGCCGCCGCCGTCCGGCCGCCGCCGCCGGCCGATCTAGCTCCGTCGGTCCCCCGCCCAAACAAACTTGCGTTTCTAGCATCCTGGTGAGTCCCCGCCACCTCTCCTTCTCTCCGTTTTCTTTTTAGCCCAACACCGGCGCCGGAGCAGCGGCCCGCCGCCCTGTGGTGCGGGCCAGCGCTACACCGCCGCCGGTGAGCATAGACGTGAGCGATGTCGCGAACAACTTCGCCATATTAATGGGCGGCCCAACACTGTTTCGGTCCGTTACTGTTCCTTTGTGGGCCGTGAACAGTAACTGGGCTGCTAACAGGCCGAATTCAGCCCAAAACCCATTTTTCATTTATCAAATGTTTTATTTAATTTCTTTATTTGAATAGTGTCGATTTTCCAAATTTTGTATAAATTCAAATACTAGCTCAAAAATTCTCAAAATTTTTGTGTAGCCTTCCCATGGGTATGTCTATCCATGAAAAAATTTGAAACTTGAATTTTGAATACTTTTGGCATGATTTAAAAATACAAAATTTAATTGAAAAATACATCTTCCTTGATTTTTATTAATTATTTTATTTATCCAAAAATCATGAAAATTGTTTTGGTACTGTTTTATGACCTGATCTACTTGTACAAAATTTTTGAGCTTGTTTTGAGAAAGTTAAAAAAATTATTATTTCATGCCCTATTATTTCATGTGTAAAACAAATGATTTTATGATTTCCAACTTAGGGTTTTGGGTGAATTTTGGATTGTTTTGTGAACCCTAAACCATGTCGTTATCAAGTGGTCCTTGAGAACTTCTTAGGCAATGGTGATGATATCTTGTAGAGTAGTTCAACAAGTTGGTTTTGTTGGGTTATAACTTTATCGTGAAGGAAAGTTGTACTCAAACGTTTATCGTTTTATGCACTCTCACGCCGCATCATGTTTATATGCATGGCATCATGTTAAGCATCAACTATTCTTTTCGTATAGTGAACGAAGGAGATCGTGAAGTTGTTGATCGGGCCTCGGAAGAAGGTTATCTTGTTGATTCGAGTTCCGATTATCGCGATCCGTCGTTCTCGAGTCAAGTTACTTCACCGATCAAGGCAAGCCCCAGGATACATTTAAACATTTCCTTGTGTTTTACAAAGCTTTATATCACCTTTGTTTTATGCTCTGCATTAGGTGATAGGAGTTGAGTGACAACCTAATTGATGCATTACCATTCCTTGATTATTTCGATATCTACCTTGATAACTTTGTTTTGCTAAAATGCTAGAATGCTTAGCCTGGTTAAATTAGTTAGACTTTTGAGTCAAAATGTGATGAGTCCCTTATGATAGCCCGAAGTGGCATTTGATGAGAAAGGATGCTATATTATGAAACCATCTTTGGGATATGGTGATAAAGTTGAGACCGGTCGGGTAATTTGCATTGAGAATGGAGTCTTGTAGTATTTCCGCTTGTCGATTAAGGACTGAAACGTGTAAGATATGTGACCGAGACTCGAAGGCATAATCGCGCCGAGGTCGTTGGACCAATGGCACGCCTGTCATGGGTGTCATCCCATCACAGTCGACCCTAGTTCGGACACACACATACTGGTACCGATCTTGGGGGTGTCAAATCGGAACGCATACAACCGCGCACCGGGAGTGGAGAGATGGCGGAGGATGCGTGTTACCCTCGTGGGTTAAAGTCCGGATTCACGGGTACTCTCGGGTGGCGTAGGACGCGGTTCCGTTTTGAGTATCCGGAAAGGGTTGATATATGCAAGCTTAAGTGCTACATATGTCGTGTGGAAAGAACTCCCTTTGGGTTAATCGATTTCGAAATCGCCGTGCTTCGGATATGGAGACTTGGTTTCCCCTTACATCGTAGTTTAATTTATGGGGTGTGAGGAGATGGAATAAGTGTTGGAACTTCTACAAGTGTTTGATATAGAATAAGATCACCTAGATTAGGTGAGGAACTTACTTGAAATAAAATGTTGAAAGTAAGGATTCACTACTAGTAAGCTTTTTCGCAAAAAGAGTCCTTGCTTCTTGCTAAAAGCCTTACCTTGATTCCTATTAGACCAGCATTCCGAAGTCTTCTCCTATTTTCTTTAGTCGGGTAAGCCTTGTTGAGTACTCCCGTACTCGGGGTTTGTTGACCCATGTTGCGGGGACCAGGGAAGTCATGTTTGCCTTGGGACCGTCTTTGCATGACGATTCATCGAGGAAGAGAGTGATGAGGAGTGAGAGTAGTGAGACCCGTGGGTGGGGTCTAGTAGTATTATTTGTGTAATAAACTTTCCGCTACTCTTACTCTATATTGTAAAAACTTGTTTTAAAAAGAAATGGTTGTAAAAGTATTGTAATAAATCTGCATTTTTTTTTTCGATTATGTATGAAAACTGTTGTAATCCGCAATGACCTCAGAACGGATCTGGTTGGAATAGTTAATAGTGCTTTTCAGGTTATAGGTGAACATATGTGACTATTAAAGGTTGTTGAACCGATAATTAGTACATGTGGGCCCTGTAATTTGAAGGTTTACATTACAATCTCTAGGGTTAACTCCTAGACTTGTGAGCGAGGAAAAGCCTTTTGCCTTTGTGGTGAGCTAAGACTTGTGTGGCAACCTCAACAACATGGAGGTAACCCGGCCTATGTGGCGACGGTGAACCACGAGATAAATCCTTGTGTCACTTGTGTTCTTTACATTCTTGCACATATATTCTTGTGAGCTAGGGTTTCGTCCCGATCTACTTTGTTTGTTCTTTGGGTTCTAGGCACTTTTGGTTAGCTCCGTGAAGTATTTTTGTGCAGGAACATGGAGGAACCACGATCCACAAGTCTTGTGCCTCGATTTGGTTTCTTTGTCACACGAGTTATTAGGCCTTGGCGATGCCGCACCTTACACGTGGTAGTGCAATACTCTTGACAAACACCTTGTTTGAGTTGTTTTTATAGGTTGTTTTAGGGGGGTCAGCCTATTCACACCCCCTTCTAGGCTTCCATCAGATCCTCTGGCCCCCCCGCGGCCATGGGCGCAGGGAGGAGAGGGACACGAGCACCCTCGTGCACTCGTACACACGGCGCTGGACGCCGAGAGGCGGGCAATCATGACTGCGATATACCTGCCCCAATCAGCACGACCCTTGGAGTGGCACACCTTGCGGACGAGTTCGACGACAGCCATCTACAGTAGATCGAGCCACTCTGCGACGTGGTCGGCGTTGCTGAGGAGGTAGGCGACGGCGCGGTCCTGCCCCTCCGCCAGGAGCATATGAGGAACACGTTCCAGCGTGCGGAGCGGTCCTACTCGGTGGCGAGAGCGCACTCGACGATATCCGGCGCGTCGGGGATGAGCTGGTCGCCGTGCGGGAGACCGTAGATGCCAGAGACCGTGGAGAGCGCGTGGCGGTGCACGAACTGGTGGCGGTGCTCAAGTTTGGCGAGCACGGAAGGGACAAGCGGAGAGCAGCGAGGAGGTGGAAGGCGCAGGGGGCGGCGGCATGTGGGGAACGGGGAAGATGGGGCGGTGCTGTATCGAGCAGAAAATGTTATAGTAGCTAGCAGAGGAGCGACGGTAATGGATAACAATATAGTCTTAGATGGGCTGGGTCGACGTCCGGAGTGTCGATGCACGTCCACAATAAACGGTCTCCGTAATTCAAAGCCACCTTTCAACCTCGCGTGCTCCAAAACACATGGTCTAATTAGCACACACCTAGTGGCATATAAGAATGGATGTCACATATATGGTTTTATATTACATTTCTTGCATATTTTGTGTTCTATATTATTTTCTCATATAGTCATAGTTCAATTCTTGTGTTTCTCAAGCATGGGCATCGTGTTTTTTTTTTTCTCAAGCATGGGCAATCCATGAGTACTCGGTTACTTGCAGGAGCATGGGTTTCTTTTGTGGGTACGAAGTTCTGATGGGTATAAGGAGGGGTGGATGATACCCATCCCTAATTAGGTGTGATGATACGGATAGAGCAACACTCAATTACAATAAAATTCTGGGGTTGCCTGTAAGTTTTGTGATGGTCGGAGCGCCAATCTAACTAAACCAAGTGTTAGCCAATTGATGTTGGGATAAAGGGTGTACAAACAAAGCACATTTAATCTCTCAATTTGATGAATCGTGAGGAAATCTTCTACCACTAGATACGCAGCGGAAATTAACAATCACAATGCACAGTAAACAGTAGACACAATGATTTACGCGAGAAACCTCCTTAAAGGCGAGGAGTAAAAACATGGGGGTCTATTTACAAGCCCCATGGAGAATGTAGCCGTTGGAGTCGAATCCGGCTTTTACGCTACGGCGTCGGACGTGTCCGGTGCTCCTGACCGTTGGGCTTGGCGCTGAGCACCGGGACGATGCTTGCGTCGGTGGGCACCAACGCGCGTCGGTCGTGTTAGCGTGGCTCTGGAATTTCTCGTAGTGCACCTAACGTTGTTGCCTCTGTTTCCGGTCCTCCTTGCTCGAACATCCGATCTTGTTATTAGTGACACGGCGCATCTGGTGTTGCGTCCGATCAATGTCTAGTCGCCTATCTTGATTTGTTTCTTCGCAGATTTGCTTGTGTTGGCTTGGTTCCATTCTTTATACTTGAACTTTGCTTGATCCTTGGGGTCTTCCTTTATGATTCTACAGTCTTGCTTGAGGTGTTGATCATTGAGCTCGAAGGCCATAGAGGTGGCCGAGTCGGCCGCCCGGGCCTAGGGGCTCGCGGAAAAATAAGCGTCGGCGCGGCGGCGCCGCCGCCGCCGCGCCCGCCTGCGGCCCCGTTTCTCTCGCCTCCGCCTCGCCGCGGTGGTGACGAAGCGAGGGGTCCGCCTCTTCAACATATCTTTGTCTTCGTAGAGTCTTGGTCGAGTCCACCTAGGTTTAGGGTTTGCTCGCCGTCGATGTTCGGGCGGTGGAGTTAGGTCGTACCGGAGGAGAGTGGCTCCTCGTGGTTTTGCTTTTCTGGCGGCGCCCGGCGATGCGGCGGCGGCGTAGCGGAATAAATTTCGCAGCTTCTTCCGTTCTCCGATGGCGATCTTCTCCGGCGTCAACGGAGAGGCCGTGGAGACCTGTCCAGAGTCGAGGGCGGCGCATCGTCGTCTTCTTCAGGTGATGATGTTGTTGACCCTGTTAATCTCAAGGAAGATGTTCTCGGTGAAAATCCGAGCTTTTCTCGGGTTGCCGGCGGTGGAATCGAAGGATGCATCATGGGAACGGGAGTTGGCCGATGCGCCTGGGAGGCGGTTTATTCGGCTGATTCGCCTAGAAGTAAGTCCTCCTCTGCGGCCTCCACCTTGTGGAGTTTGGCTCTAGTGCCCCACGACGATTGGGAAGCGGCTTCGACGGCGGTGACGAACGGATCTCTAAAGGCTTCGAGGAAGACGAACAGAAGTTTTGTACTTCTTTGTAATTTTCCTTTTCTTAGGATTTCTGTTTGTAAAAGGGTCGGTGTAATGCACCAAGATTAATACATGTTCCTTCTCAGAAAAAAAAAGAAAAAAGAGGTGTTGATCATTGGATCGATCACCACCTCGCGCCTTCATCAAGTCAAGTCTTGCATGTTGTGAGACTAAAATAAACACTTGCAAAACCATTAATCTTTTTAGTCAGGTTGGTCATCAAAAACCAAGATCCAAACAGAATGGGCCGAGATCCATTTTCCTTAAACATGTATTGACCATATAATTCTATCTTAGTCTCCTCTCGGTCGCCACATTCTAATCACATCAGAGTAACTTGCAAGTCACTTTTTGGAGAGATGCACGTCTCGAGGTCTGCTACACTTCGACTTCATTTAACTTGGCTCAATGGTCATCAAGCCAAAAACACATGCAAAACAACTTACTAGCGGCACCGTGTGTATATATACTAGATGAATACCCCGCGCGTTGCTGCGGGGATTACAAATAATTTAAAAAAATAGACTATTTTTGTTTATAGTTTATATGAATGAAACTATCTTATATTATTTTTTGTGGATAACTAAATGCATGTTAGTGGATGAAGAAAAACTATTAGGATTACATATGCTAGTTGGATATAAATGCAATTTTGTTGAGTTGATTGTTGATGTGGATGTCTTGCATTTTAAGAGAAATACTTAGTGGGGTTTATCTTTCTAGGTGTAGTAGATTTAGTGGGTGCATAAATAATTAATAGGCTTTTCTAACTTTACATCAAAAAGATTTCTATTGTTTAGTCTGTCCATTATAACAGAAGTCAGAAAATATTGTGTTGGCTGACAAAAGCATTTCCACCTCCACTCGATTCCAGCAATGTGTACTTGTTTGTGTCGTACTAGCAATGTATAGATTTTTTGGAAGGTGTGAATTCTTGCGACCATCTGCAGTTCCATTTGGTTACAGGGAGGTATACTGGGTGATGAATTGAACACCATTCAGTTGGTTGTAGACCTCTGCTGATAGAGGGAGAAAGCACTGCTGATAGGCTAGAGCATAAATATTGCACAATACAGTATTTTTTTTTTTTTTTTTTGGCTTTGTCTAAGGAGGAGTAGAGTTCTTGGTATTGTTCTTGCAAAGGTTACCTAAGCTAGTTGCCTTATCAAAACCTACATGCCCTTCCATTTTGTACTTGAACCTCTACAAAAGGCATGTATGAAGTTTAACAATTTCAAATTATCTCTCCACTAGAAGGACCTTTTTTTATATGGTTTAGTAGTTTCCCATTTGGATAATGTTATTCCTAGACAAATGAAACCCATGGTACATCCTTTTTTGTTGTAGAATTTGTCAAGATCCTACAATATCAATGCTTCATTGTGCCCCTTTTCAGGTATAGAACTCCAAGCCCCTAAATTGTAGTAGGTGCACCTTTTCGAAGCAGCCTTAGAGGGCTTTTTAGACCTTAAATTTGCCCATCTTCTAGAGGTAGTGCTTTTTGAAATTTGTCAATCTGCTTGATGATGGAGCCTGGCAAAGAAATTGAGCATAAGTTGAAAGTGAAAGGACTGCATTTCTAACCAATCTACTATTTTGAGTAAGGAAAGCAGAGATTCCTGATAGTCTTCTTTCACACTTGGAAACTAAAGGTAAAAATTCTTCCTCTACGTTTGGTAAGTCCTAGTGGAAGACCTAGATAGGTAAATGGTAATGGTCCAGGAACACACCGATTGGCAGGACTGTCTGTTTTCATTTTTATTGATGGGAACATTATGGACTTGCTATAGTTCACTTCCAGGTCAATGGTTGATTTTGGGAAGAACAATTAGCTTGGGTCACCCCTTACAATAAGAGTGTCATCTATATATTGAATAAGTAATAGATGAAAAGAGGGATGGGAAGTTTGAGAAGAATCAATCGAACAACTTTGTTCAAGATAGCTTTGAGAAGATTAGCTACACGCACTGAGAATAGAGGTGAAAGGGTGGGGGTCTCCTTGCCTCACACCCCTTTTACAGTGGATGCAATTATCACTCCTATCACCCCTTTTACCAGTACCCCCACCCCCACCCCCACACATACTTCGGGAAGTGTTTGTGCCTTTTGTGGTATCCTGTAGTTTGGCGAGCACTTGTTTATGAAATGATTTTTATTCATGTTTCTATTATTGCTTGATTTTGGCAATACAATAAACTTTTCTTTTTTTTTCTTTGTGCAGACATAATACATGATTTTTATTTTGAGATTTAATCATTAACAATTGTCTGGTATTTTGTCACTTTGAGTCAGCGGTTGTTTACTACTCTGAGTCTGTATGTACCTCTTTCTTTATTTGTGACTATAGTTGTGGCTATGGCCGCTGGTGCTGGGAGGGGGAGCCCTGCCTCCACTTTTACCAATGGGTTAGAGGGGCGTCGCGGCTAGATCTACATGGCATGGAACGCCGGATCTAAGGTCATGGGTCGTAGGTTGCTGCCAGTCCACGACACGGGCAGGGGCATCACCGATGGAATGCGGGGCAGAATGCCGGAGACAAGGACGAAGAAGTGGCTTTTTTTTTTTTTTTTTTTTTTTTGCGATCATGAAAGCGATCGGCCTTCATGATACAACACACAACATAACACCTAGCTATTGGGAAGTGGGCTGCGGCCATGGGGCTCCTGAGCAAGAGGTTGAAGATGAATAATGTATATGTAAAATATTAAGCAACTGCCATGGAGACACATCCATTTATTTTTGACGTCTCATTAGACAAATTCAAAAGTTTTTAGAAGGGCGCAAAAAGCTTTTGCTGGATTTTTATTAGACGGGGAAAAAAAAAAAAGAAAAGAAGCAAACAACAGTTACAACTTTTACAACTCTCCACCCCTACTCCCGTTCTCTACTTCTACTTGTACATGACAAACAGAAAAACAAAAACCGAAACCCCAACTCAGCTGACTAAAAACACTATCGTAACGGCACTCGTAGACAAATTCAAAAGTAACGTTGAAGAAGAAAGCACAAGCCGGGTTAGCCAAGCCACAAATTGCATATAATAACAATACTACTATATTGTTAAATATCCAATGCAGTACGACTTACTTTAAAGGAAAACTGTCATTATACGGAATAAAATATACTATAATAATAGTAACCATAGATAGGTTGCACAACTCTTACTTCTTCCCACGCGCGCTCGGTCTTTTGGCCTGCTTAATTCGTTTGCTTTGATCTGCCTAGTTTATTCTGTGCCGCTCCAGCTGCAATGTCATGCGCTCGATTTCCTCCTTGCGCAACCGGCCGCTGTTGTTGGTAATGGTGATGTTATTCGTCCGCCCGGTGGTCTTGTCCTTGGCCAACACGTTCAGGACGCCATTCGCGTCGATCTCAAAGGTCACATCGATATCGGGAATGCCCCCAGGCGCTGGTGGAATGCCGGATAGCTGGAACTTGCCCAGTAGGTTGTTGTCCCGGGTGCTCTCGCTCTCGCCCTCGTACACTTTGATGCCGACGGCGTGCTGGTTATCGTACAAGGTGGTAAAGCGTTTCGTCTTCTTCACCGGAATGGCAGTATTCCGTGGGATCACAGTCTCCATCACATCATGTATTGTTGGTACCATCCCAGTCATCGGCATCGAAACATCGGTCCCTAGCGAGAGGGGCGTGACATCGCGCAGAAGCATATCCAGCAACCTCCCATCGCTGGCTACACCACTGAGAATGAAAGCCTGTATTGCGGCGCCGTAAGCAACGGCTTCATCGGGGTTGATGCTATGGCAAAGCTCCTTCCCGTTGAAGAAATCTCGAAGCATGCTCTGCACCTTGGGAATGCGGGTGGAGCCACCGACGAGGACGACATCGTGGATGCTGCTCTTGTCCATCTTGGCATCGTGGAGGCACTTCTCAAGAGCCTCCATGCACTTGCTGAAGAGGTGTTTGTTGAGCATCTCAAATCGGGATCTGGTGATGTTCGTGGAGAAGTCAATACCTTCGTGCAGCGAGTCCACCTCAATCCTGGTCTGCGACGAGAAAGACAGTATCCTCTTGGCTCTTTCACAGGCAGTGCGCAGCCTACGGAGCGCCTTCTGGTTGGTTTTTATGTCCTTCTTGCCGTGTTTCCGAATGAACTCCTGGAGAGAGTACTCCACCATCTCGTTATCAAAATCTGCTCCACCAAGGTGAGTGTCGCCGGCGATGGCCTTTACCTCAAAGACGCCCTGCTTATCCATGCCGACACGGATCGATCTCAAGGAGGAGACATCAAAGGTACCACCACCAAGATCAAAGACAAGCACAGTCCTCTCTTTTTGGTTGCTGACAGGCATATTCTCAAGACCGTAGGCGAGGGCGGCGGCGGTCGGCTCGTTGATGATGCGCAAGACATTCAGGCCAGCGATGGTGCCGGCGTCGATGGTAGCCTGACGCTGGGAGTTGCTGAAGTAGACCGGCACGGTGATGACAGCATTCTTGATCTTCTTGCCGAGATAAACCTCGGCTGTCTCTTTCATCTTGGAGAGCACCATCGAGGGAGATCTCCTCAGGCATGAACTGCCTCTCCTTGCCTTCATGCTGCACCACGATCGTCGGCCTGTCATCACGTCCGGCGACGACTTGAAAAAGGCCACAGCTTGATATCTTCTTGTACAGAGTCGTCTTTGAACCGACGACCGATCAGTCTTTTGACCTCTGCAAAAAGAAAATCTAATGTAGTCAGTCTAGTGAATTGCAAACAACCTAGCAGTAATTTGATTTGCATCCCCTGTTCCAATGTTATATGCCCTTGCTTTTTCAAATTTTGCCCTTGCTAGCTTGGTATTTCCCTCCGTTCCAAATTGTAGGTCGTTTAACTTTTTCAATCACAATTTTGACCATTCGTCTTATTCAAAAAATTTATGTAAACATAGTCAAATTTAAGTGTTTTTAAAGAACTTTTATTAATAAAGCATTCCACAAATCGATGTTTTACATAAATTTTTTGAATAAGACGAACGATCAAAGTTGAGGTTAAAAAGTCAGACGACCTACAATTTAGAACGGATTTAGTACTAATTTCCCCCTGAACACGTTTGCATGCAATAATTAGCTTGGTACTAATTGCTTCTGAACACGTTTGCATGCAATAATTCATCTAGTTGTTTTGACTTCTAAATGAATGGTTCCTATGCACGGAAACTAAATAGCCGCATATATATGCGGAACATGAAAAGGCACTCCATTAAAACAAGGGGAAATCAGCAGAAATATGAACCGGCACATGCATATATGGAAGATGAAGAGGCCCCGCCGAAGGCTAGAACATGCAATGGTGTACCAAATTAAACAAGCTATCTACTGCGTAGTAGTGCTTCTACGATCGATATAGTAGTCATCACAGTATATTTTTGACACGAAATCTCAGCGAGATCTACGTAGACAAATGATCGATCTATGACTAAGCAAGTCAGCGAGACCACGTAAATTTACTGGTGTTCGTGTGTACGTAGTTCTCACCGAAAATGGTGTTGGTGGGGTTGAAAGCAGCCTGATTCACGGCCGCCTCGCCGACGAGGCTCTCGTCGTCCGTGAAGGCCACGCAGGACGGCGTGAGGCGGTTGCCCTGGTCGTTGGCGATGACCTCGGCGCGGTCGTGCCGCCACACGGCGACGCACGAGTAGGTCGTCCCCAGGTCGATGCCGATCACCGGCCCGTCGCCCTTGGACGCCGCCATCGATCTCAACCGTACGTCAGAGGCGTGGAAAGTGCTAGCACTAGCTCACCGTGTGCTGAGATTCTGAGAATGTTGTATATATAGATGCGGATGCGAGATCAGGCGACCCTAGCTTTGCGAGTTTTTCTAGGGCAGATGTTTTTGCTTGTGCTCCGTGGGCTTGTGCTTAAGCCATGGAACCACTAGATAGGGCAGCCCGCTACGGCCCAAACTAATCCACTACCGATTATGAGCAGCCCATTATTTTTCAAAAAAAAAAAAAAATGAGCACCCATTATTGGATAGAGGTTAAAGTTAGTACTTTTTCCCTTTATTTATTATTATATTTTTCCCATACCTGTGGTCAATTCACTATAGTGAAATCTATTATCTTAGATAACTTAATGTGAATCTCTATTTATTCATTCTTTCAGAAAATAATATAGACCTGTTTATCAATTTACTAGAACAAGTATAACAATTCCAACGTTTACGTTACGTTGAAACACCTCTTGCGCCTTCCATTTCAAATTATAAGTCATCCTACCTTTTCCAAATGTGAAGCTTTTAGTATATAAATAAATAAAATACTAGTATCTAGGAACATAGCAGTTTGGAATGGATAGGGTACATAAACTTGGAGAAAATTGTGATTCAGGGCAAGGAAGGAAGGAAGCTGCGCTTTCCAAAGGAACAGCAAGGAGCTTCCAAACGACTGGGCCTTTCCATAATTCCATTTGTTGTATGCCAACGTCAGGAAAGGAAAGGGGGCGAAAAATGCAAACCGGCTTTTGGGTTAAGATCCCTTTGGAAGCTGCTGCGTTGTGTTGTGCATGAACCCAAAGGCCTTTAGTGTTTGTTGCCTAGCCTTGCTTGGCAGAAATGTGTGCTTCCTGACTGCCGGGTCTTTGAACAAACGGAACGATTTATGATACACATTACTGTTTGGACTCTCATCCTTCGGCATTTTTATTCAAAGAAAATGCAGTAAGCGCTACCATTCTACTACTCCTGACGCCTGCTTGTGGCCTGATGGCAGAAAAAGGGAGGCCAAAGAATGCAGCAAAGACCATCAGTTAACATCTCCAGATAATGGGGATACAATGACATTGCGACCATTTCTATTCTACATCATGCTTACTTGCTTTTACTGCCTTTTCTGCTGTCCATAAAGACAATTGGTTTCCTTTAAATACCTTGGCGAAAGAAGCATTAATTGACCTGAATGCTTAGCTTAGGCAGCGATTAGACTATGATAAAGTAACAAAAGAATTATATGTCCAACAATATGGTATCAGCAGAACATCGACATGGTTTATCTCATGACACAGAAGGCACATCCCCGCCATGTATTTGCAGGATACATCCAATGTAGTTACCTTGTTTTCGGCTGTTGTTTCAGTGGCATTGCTGCTTATGAATTTGGTTTCGAGTCCATAAGCATTTTTCTTTTCTAAAGGATGTAGTAATAATCATTTAAGATGCACCATATTTTGACAGGAGACAGATTTATATGTGCACAGAGCACCGAAAATATGCCTAACATAAAATTAGTTCTGCGAATGCATGGGCATTTAATATGATACGATACAATTAATACTTCAATATCATCAGTTAAACCATGTCTCTAAAAGATAAGAAAGCGTAGCTTAAGCTATGTCCATACGTAACCTTTGCACGCCCAGAATCCATTCCACCTCATTGCAGTACATCCCGCTGATGCAATTTGGCGATGGTAGGGTACCAGCATCACTTTCCACGCCTTGATTTGTTCCCCTTCCCTTCCCCTTCCTTGATTTGGGTCCCTTCCCTTGTACCTCTCGACCTCCAACGTCATGGACTCTATCTCCTCGGCCACAGCCGCCCGCTTTGGTTGGTGATGGTAATGTTGTTCTTCCGCCCAGTGGTTTTGTCCACCGCCCGAAACATCCATGACACCGTTCATGTCAATTTCGAAGGTGACATTGATACGGGGTACACCGCTAGGTGCCGGGTCAATGCCGCAGAGCTTGAACTCACCAAGAAGGTTATTGTCCTTGATAAGCTTGCTTTTCGCCCTCATACACCCTGATCGTGACACTAGTCTGATTGTCATAGATAGTGGAAAATTGCTTCTCCTTTTTGGTGGGAATGGCTGTGTTTGGCGGGATCATCACATCCATCAGACCATTTATCACCATCTCAGTCTCAATTGTCAATATCTCAATCCCAAGAGAGAGTGGTGTAACATCAAGCAGAACCATATCACCCAACTTTCCATCCCCAGTTTCACCACTAAGGACAGAGGCCTGGATAGCAGCACCATATGCAACTGCCTCGTCAGGGTTGATGCTACGACAGAGCTCCTTCCCATCAAAGAAGTCCCGAAGCATGCTTTGCACCTTGGGGATGCGGGTGGAGCCACCCACGAGGACCACATCATGGACTCTTCTCTTGTCCACCTTGGCATCACAGAGGCACTTCTCCAAGGCCTCAATACAGCGGCTGAAAAGGTCTTTGTTAAGCTCCTCGAAGGCGGGAGCGAGTGATAGTGGAGCAGAAGTCGATGCTATCATGCAGTGAGTCGACCTGAATAGTGGTCTGTGCGGTAGAAGACAGCATCCTTTTCGCCCTCTCGCAGGCAGTTTTTAACCGCCGAAGCGCCCTCTGGTTGTCTCTGATGTCTATCTTCCTGTGTTTCCTTATGAACTCGCGTAGAAAGAATTTCACCATCTCATTGTCCAAATCTGCACCGCCAAGGTGAGTGTCACCAGCGACAGCCTTCACCTCGAAGAGACCCATATCTATGTCAAGGCCGGATCAATATTTAGCAGGGAGATATCCAATGTACCTCCACCAAGATCAAAGACAAGCACCGTCCTCCCTTTGTTGCTGACAGGCATCTTGTCAAGACCGTAGGCTATGGCAGCGGCAGTGGGCTCGTTGATGATTTGCGTGACATTGAGGCCAGCAATGGCACCAGCATCAATGGTGGCCTGACGCTGGGAGTTGCTGAAGTAGACAGGGACAGTGATGACAGCATTCCTGATTGCTGTGCCAAGGTAGACCTCAGCCGTCTCCTTCATCTTGGCGAGCACCATGGCAGAAATCTCCTCGGGTGCAAATTTCTTTTCCTCACCTTTATACTGCACCAAGATCATCGGCCTGTCCTCACGACCTGCAACGACTTTAAAAGGCCACAACTTGATATCTTCTTGTACAGACTTGTCACTAAATCGACGGCCGATCAGACGCTTCACATCTGTAAGAAAATCAGTTATGTAGTCAATCAAATGAATCATGTATAGCTTAGCTTTAGTATTTGATCTGCATCTTTTGTCACTCCAGTTCAAACTTCAAAATATTTCTGTTAGCCAAAAAAAAAGAGGAACTGACATGATACTGCCTTCATTTGGATATGTTGGGAGAGTAATTCTAAAACAAAAAAGATACTGTAAATCTGGAATCAGTAAATAGACTAAGAAAACTCAATGATGCGTGCATTGAATAGTTGAAAGCTGTGCTATGAATGATCAGTTACTGCATAGTGCAAAGTAGTTCCAATCGACTCCACCTGCTCTTAGTTTGCTATATTTATTTATTGATTGATTCGAATTTTGAAGGGGGCATGCAATTTTGGTAGTTGCTCCATTTGCATTCAAGATTCAGTGAGATTAGTTGAACAAAGGGTTCCCATGGCTGGAGTATAAACAAATCGTGCAGGCGACACTTAAAACATGCGAGTAAGAAGGGCAAGAAACAGAGTTTTTCTTCTTCTTCTGATAACTCAAGGTAGAAATTTGAATTGTGGCTGAACGAAGCAGTAGGCAACAATAGATAGGGATCAAATGGAGGTAGACTTCCAAATCCAAATTCAGTAGCAACGGCACGAATTGATCGCCAGGTTTGCTCGTTTGGGTGTTATTTACATTGAATGACTGAATACAGCGTGATGAGAAAAGAAAATGGTGCGATCTGTTAGAAATCAGCTTCTTGCACTCACAATAACAGGGACACCAGAGCACATAGGACGCACATGGATGAACACAGAAATAGAGAGGACGGGAGTTCTGCTGCTTTTCATTCATTCTCACGTATGTGTTACAAATGAAGTGCCCCTCTATTTATAGTGCGAGGGGCTGAGATGAACAGCATGTGAATCCTATGAAAAATTCCTCCCTCCATTCATTTAATTGGCCACCTCCCAAAGTCACGGGTTCATACCCATTTTTTATTTTGATTCACAACACGATTGAACAGCTACCAAAATCTTCCCGAAAGGCCGAAACCCCCAAAAGATAATTACTCCCCGAGATAATTGATTAGGGGCCTTTTTCAACCAAAAAAAATACTTCTTCCAAAAATAATCGATTATCGCCTAATCAATCTGAGAACTACTTCGTACAGTACTAGAGAGTGAAATGGGTGCGTGGTACTCACCGAAGACGGTGTTGGCGGGATTCAGGCCGGCCTGGTTCTCAGCCCCTCGCCGACGAGCCTCTCGGAGGCGGTGAACGCGACGCAGGACGGCGTGAGGCGGTTGCCCTGGTCGTTCGCGATGACCTCGCCGCGGTCGCGCCGCCACACGGCCACGCACGAATACGTCGTCCCTAGATCGATGCCGACCGCCGGACCGTCGCCCTTCAAGGCGGCCGCCATCCCCACTCTCACAGTTTCGGAGGGAAAAAGTGGAACTAGGAGGATTGTGTGCAACCGCGCCGCAACTCCTTGCCTTTTGGTAGGGTTTGCGTTTGCCCAGCTTCGGCCTTCGGATGTACTGTAGCTCAGATACTTCATTTAAATATAAAAACCTTGTAGAAGAAAATCAGAGACATGGCACAATATCAAACTGTTCCAAAAAACCCTATGGAAAATATACCTACATAAGGAACATGTTGGAAAAGGCAGAAGAGATGACATATAATATCTTGAATATTTTAAAAATATGAAAAATTAGAAGCTATGACATATATTGTGATATACCAATATTTTTATATAACATATAATTTTTTATAACATATAATTTTTAACATGATTTCGTTGCGTTTTGTGAGAGAGAAAAAAAAACACTATACGTCTATACCGTTGGTGATAAAGATAGGTTTAAGTAAACAAGCTCCTGAATCTTCCCGTGCTCAAAGTCATTGAATACCAATATAATAAACTATTTGGGTAAGGGTGTGATTAGATATGTGAAATTATTGCAAGATATGTGTTATAAGATGTTCATTTTCCACCATGTTGTGATTTATGGGACCATATATCTTTTTGGCAACACATTTTTTTATATTGTTCTTATGTGAGCTATTTGCATCTTGACAATACAATTTCTCATTTTTCATGGGTAATGGTTGGTGGTTAAATGGAACCACATTTGATCATTGAATGAAATCATACTTATGTGTGGCACTCCACATTTGATCATTAGAGTATATATTTTGATGACTCATCCAAGGACATGTATCACCAGCACCATGAAATCAATATATGATCTGGATTAAATAACAAGTACTATCTTGATATCCCATTATAGATATATAATATAAATATAAATATAAATAAATCAATAAATAAATCAAGAACTTTTGGCCCAGCTGCCACCCGCCGGTCCTTCCGCGCCGCTCGGAGCGCCGTCCGCCCACGGAGCCCCGTCCAACTGCAGCAGTCCGCCGCGATGGCCCCAATCCAAGCACACGCCCTCCAGGCCCAAGGTGAGGCACACCTCATTTCTTGGATCTCTGGGAATTCTATGCTGTTAGATTTAGGATGAGGAAACATGATATTATTTGAAAGTTTCCCTTATTGCTTCTTGCTAGTAATGTACGAACAATCTGTCCAAGTCTGAATGCTGTTCAAACTCATGTATTTCCGTTATCTTTAATGGAAATGGGGTTCTCCTCGGTTCAAAAAAAAAAAAAAATGTACGAACAATCATGGCTCGAAGTTTGGGATACTGCATCAGAGGATTTGTACCTTCAAACTGACTTCATGAGTTTTCCTACTCTATTTAGTAAAACTGCAGACATTAGATCTTTCATTTTGAAACTGAATCCTTCATGAGATTTCCTTTGTGCAGTGGCCAGGCTGACTCATATGAGTTTTCATGTCAATAGGCCAATGTGATGGCTTTAAAATTTGGGCGTTGTATAATTCTTGAAGTGATGGTGGCAATTGCTCATTCACTAGCTAATTTTAGGTTGATTTAATAATAATAATCAGACCCAGGGAGCACAGGCATCTGGTTCTATAGCATAATTCTTTTCTGCATTTTACAATTGGTATTGATGAGAAATCAGCTTTACAGAGTCAAGATGGGAATATCATAGGCTGCGAGGATGTCATAGTAGTGCTAAGAAAGCACAACAGTGTTGCTTGGACGAGAGGGAGGTGGTCTGAGACTCTGCCGGGACACTGTAGAGGAGAGTGGAGGTGGACTGGCCGTACTCCATTGAGTGGATTGGCATCAGAGAGCACTGTCAATCCACGATCAAAGCCCTTGCTTGCTTCATCATTTTTGAGGCAAGACATTACTCTTGACCTTTGCTTGCTTCATCCTGGGTACAACATTTTGAGTTTGCCTCTGTTTGTGCATTGCTATTGTTAGCAAAAAAATTCAGGCATTGCTATGGTTCCGTAATAATTGGTTCACATGTACTTGGACGTGAAGTGAACAGCCGCACTTGGAGGCCACCTCCTTGCCCTTGCCAAGACGCTCGCCCTTGCCATCTCCACCCCAACCGATCCCACAGGTGAGTTCATTGTATACTGGAGGATCCTTAATTATAAATGCTCAATAGTGTTGCTTCTTTCGTGTATGCACATGCCATTCTTTTTTGGCGGCCTCTTGCTGGCAACTAAAGCATGTGCATTCTTAGAACTTCTCTGCATGTGTCAAATCCAACCGAGACAACAAATCAAATGCACTCAATCAGATTAGTGCTAATACGTCTGCTTAATCAACTCATACACAATGCATGAAACTAGTAGTGTGAACTTCACTTAGTTTTTGTTCATATCGTTTTTAATTCTACTACTCAGCATTTGATAAAATTGTATCTCTACGGCTAGAATACTGTACTTATCTTGATATCTGCCATGAGAAAACATCCAAATCGAGTTTTGTTTAGTTGCATCTCGGAGTCCTACTTTCCCGCAGCATGCCCTGAAACGTAGTATGAAATTGAGCTAACCAAATTTAGTACAGTCCTCTACCTTAGAGGAGATCAACTTTCTTTTCGAAGAATACATATGTAGCTGTTAATAGCAACACTGTAGTGATTTCAGTGTTTCAAATCGTATTCCTTTGTATGAATTTTGTCATATTATCTGTAACCAATTTTAATTTGTTATAGTGACTGAATAATGAAACCATGTGGAGAACAATATTATTTACGAATACATGGGTGAGCTTTAGTTTACTTGTTCCTGAACCATAAGAGAGAACTGCATTGAAGTTCATCATCCTGCACACAATACATATGCTACTTTGAGTTTATGTCATCTTTATAGTGACTGAATAATGTAAGCATGTGCAGAACTATACGGGAATTCCTGATATCTGACCTTATATATAAATACCATGTTCCAAAGACAGTCCGAAAATTCACTGCTCTAATTGTATGTCAGAAGGTAAACCAACGTTTCAGGAACCTTCTTATTTTCCCTTAATTCTATGTCAGCACTTTGACATTTACGAATCATGGCACCTATTGCAGCCAAACTGTCTGAATCATGGGTAACCATTTTCTGTCCCTGTTTCAGGTGTTTGAAGTAGGTGAACAATATCATAAGGTGGCGAAGTACTGAAATGTGTTTGTGTCCAGTTCACAAGCCATGCAATCAGCTGTCTGCCATCAGAGCATGTCCAGTCCATTGAGAGGTCTTCAATATAGATCATCAGCAGCCAATGAATGAAACAGTCTACAATAGCTACCTATGCTTTGCTGTTATGCATTCAGAGAACTCTATTGTTCTGCAAGCTTATGGCTGAACTGTAGTTGCTGAAACAGTTGTTTCAGGGTAGATCCTTATCTTTATAGGATCTTCACGCCCCTCTGTATTTTTAGGGTGCTGGTTTTAGATGCTTTATAGAATCTGCTAGTTATTTGCAACATTCATGAACCTTTGATGGCACTAAGGTTGTGATCTAGGGTTTAAAAGGATACTGGTCCATCTATAGAGAGAATGACCACAATTGTTGATGGATATAATGCCCAATTATTTGGATATTGATAGACAATACCATTGGGGACTAATATATGTGATTAACTTAGATATTGATAGACAATTATGGCTTGTATATGTTATGGGATTACATGTATGCTTTATATGTATGGACGCTCAGCTAGTTAAAAGGATTAAGGCATTAAGCCATCATTTCTGCAGCTCCTGATACCTGCTTCTTGGGGTATGATCACCGAAAAGGAGACAAAGAACGCAGCAAAGACCATCAATTACCATTGACTTGGGCAAGACAAGTTCCTCCAGAAACAATGATCCTGAGACCGTTTCTTCATCATGGTTGCTGCGTTTTCTTGATGCCCAGAACAGCAATAGCTTTCCTTATTTGCCTTTCCTGAGGACAAGTATAATCTTGTGGTATACTCTTTTTGGCTGAAACAGAACGGTAACATGTTTGTTCAGTCTACCAGCAGAACATCGGTGCGCTTTCTCTTCTCATGGTATGAAGTCACATTGCTGATATGTGATTGCTGTACGCTAACAGTTTGGTTCAAGTGTATACAATCGTCGAGCAGTTGCACAACTGCTTATGGACTGTGGTCCAGCCAGTTGGTTTGTATGATGGCATTTTGGCCATGTAGCCATTAAGACAAAAAACCAACTATTTGTGCAGGCAATACTGAAATTAGATATGTAGTAAGATTACTCTAGCATCACCAATTAACACATGGTTCCAGAAACAACGAGAGCTCAAGCTAGGCTATTGCCAAGCACATGCCAAACTAGAGAAGTAGCAAAATAACAGTAGTACTAATAGCCTGAGCATAAATCAAACCAGAAGTTGCAAAATAACTGTAGTACTATAGCATTAATTGCATCTAGTGTGATGCAGCTCATGTTTCGGTGTGGTGTTTCGGTGTGGAGGTAGAGTTGAAGAATCACATCTCAGTTTTCACGCTTAATTCTCTTGGCCCTGTTGGCATTACTTGATTCAGTCTCCTCCTTCGCTTTGTACCTCTCGGCCTCTTGTGCCATACGCTCGATTTCTGCCTTGTGCAGCTGACCGCTGTGATTAGTGAGGGTGATGCTGTTCGTCTGCCCGGTGGTCCTGTCCTTGGCCGATACGTTCAGGACGCCATTCGCGTCGATATCAAAGGTCACGTCGAACTTAGGTACGCCCTGAGGCGCCGGTGGAATGCCGGAGAGGACGAACTTACCAAGCAGGTTATTGTCCTTAGTGCTCATGCTCTCGCCTTCATACACTGGAAACAAAACGCTGGTCTGGTTGTCGTAGCTCGTGGTAATGTTCTTCACCTTCTTGGTCGGGACGGTACTGTTCCTCGGGATCACGACGGCCATGACGTCTGTTAAGCGGTTGATCCCAATCCCAAGCGATAGCGGCGTAACATCGAGCAGAAGCATATCACCCACCTTACCATCGCTAGTTTCACCACTGAGGATCGAGGCTTGGATGGCGGCACCGTGTGCGACTGCCTCGTCGGGGTTGATACTCCGGCAGAGCTCCTTCCCATCGAAGAAGTCCTGGAGCATGTTCCGCACCTTGGGGATGCGAGTGGAACCTCCCACGAGAATGATGTCCTGAACGCTGCTCTTGTCCATTTTGGCATCCTGGAGGCACTTCTTCACGGCCTCCATGCACTTGTTGAAGAGGTCCTTGTTAAGCTCCTCAAAGCAGGTGCGGGTGATTGTTTCAGAAAAGTCGATGCCGTCATGCAGCGAGTCAACCTCAACTTTGGTTTCTACCATGGAAGATAGCATTCTCTTTGCCTTCTCGCAGGCTGTCTTCAGCCGCCGGAGCGCCTTCTCGTCTTTTCTGATGTCCATCTTCCTGTGCTTCTTTATGAAATTCCGCAAACAGTATTTCACCATCTCATTGTCAAAATCCGCCCCACCAAGGTGGGTGTCACCAGTGATGGCCTTCACGTCGAAGATACCCATACCTATGTCGATACCAGGATCAATGTTGAGGAGAGAGACATCCATGGTGCCACCGCCTAGATCAAAGATGAGCACCGTCCTTCCTCCTTCGATGGTGGGCATCTTGTCAAGACCGTAGGCAAGGGCAGCAGCGGTGGGCTCGTTGATTATGTGCATGACATCCAGTCCAGCAATTTTACCAGCGTCGATTGTGGCCTGGCGCTGAGCGTTGTTGAAGTAGACGGGGACAGTGACGACTGCCTTCTTGACCGTGGTGCCAAGGTAGACCTCTGCGGTCTCCTTAACCTTGGCTAGCACCATGGCAGAGATCTGTTCAGGCGTAAACTGCCTCTCCTCGCCTTCATGTTGCACCACGATCATCGGCCAGTCCTCGAGATGACCAGCAACTACCTTAAAAGGCCATACCTTGATGCTTTCTTGCACAGATTCGTCCCTGAATCGGTGGCCGATCAGTCGCTTCACTTCTGCAAGAAAGATATCAAACCATTCATGTTACAAATTGCTCTGTTAAATCAGGGCGGCCATCGAGTAATTTTGACTGAAGTTTTTAATTGCTGGGTTGTTTTTTAGAAAACAGAGCAAACCTATTTGGCACAGTTGTGCTGTTCATGAATTTACGGTGCATTAACTCTATAAATTATATACTAGTAGCACTCATTAACTTCACCGCTGCCGCCATCCCCCCTACGGATTCCTCCCCGTGGCCGGCGTTGGGTGGTGGTACGTGGCCCGGATGTATCTTGGAGGATGTCGCCACGGTTGGATGGGAGGTCGTTGTGTCCGCTGATCCTTCGCTTGCCGGCCTGCCGTCACTCTTAGTCCCCTTTCCACCCCTGTGGAGCGGCGTAGCTACGAGGAGTGGTGGAGGGCACTACGGCGATGGTGAAAGCGGCGAGTACGCTGCTCGGCGGGGGGCACAGATCGGCGTTCGGTGGGCGATCTTTACGGCCTCGTCTAGAGTTCTCTCGTCTAGAGTTCTCTCTTTCTTTTTGTTGTAATTGTGGTTAGCCACCTCTCTCTCCAATCTTTGGAGAGCTTGTTGTTGTTGTTGTCTCCTTTGTGGTTTAGCCACACCCTTGCCTCAGTTGATGAAAGAGGCCGTTATGCGGTTTTAGTCCGGTTTCCCACAATTGGTGTGGAGGGGGTTTGGCCTTGTTTTCCCTCAAAACGAGGTTATCGTGCCGCCATTTTAGGGCACTTGAATATAATTCAGGTGGGGAGCGCCTCCCCGGTGAAAATTCAAAAAAAAAAAATCAGTTCGTTTACTCAATGGAAGCTCAAAGCTGGAGCAAATTTGCAGGTTGCTGGGAATCCTGTAACTACAAACCAAAATGAAAAAAAGAAACAAAGGTACTACAGTGCAAATGAATTGGTAAGATTTTAGAAAACTAAAGGAATAATCCTTGGTAGTTTCTCCGGTTCCCTGCTAGAATTTGGTGAGATTACTGGACCAAAGATATTTGATGCCAGGATCACTGCGCTTGGCGCATTTCATCAGGAAAACTAAATATCCGGATCTACCAACACAGTGCTCGGTTTTGGTCGTTTTTACAGCGGAAATCGAGCTAATGCTTCAACGATAGGTGGGTTATGACTTCTGAGATGGTGACGGAGCCGCAAACAGTCAATCTCGCTACCGTGTGTTGCCTTGTGCTTCCTACTAGAGTTCTTGCTACTAGGCAACTGCTACTACTACTGATCTGGGAGGGGCTAGGGTGGGATGAACCCAAGCTCTCAAGCTCGTGACGACCGACGAAAATAACATTCAGTGATGAAACAGCTCAGCAGATAGATGTAAGTATTCTTACCGAAGATGGTGTTGGTGGGGTTCAGGGCGGCCTGATTCACGGCCGCCTCGCCGACGAGCCTCCCGGTGCTAGTGAACGCCACGCAGGACGGCGTGAGGCGTTTGCCCAGATCGTTGGCGATGATCTCTGCGTGGTCGCCGCGCCACACGGCAGCACACGAGTACGTCGTGCCCAAGTCGATGCCGATGGCCGGTCCGTCGCCATGCGCGCCCGCCATCGTGCCGCCCTCGGAGGTGAGCAGTTCAAGCGAGAAGTGGATGTTGGGGCACTGGAGGATGAGTACTGTTAGTACAAGTAGGAGTCAGGACTGATTACTGATAGTATACGACGAGTAGTAGGAGTACTGATTATTGATAGTATACGACGAGTAGTAGGAGTACACCAGCACTAGTAGAAAAATGTATTCTTCCTCAAAAATCAGACGGACTCGAGGACCCATACACCCAAACGAAGATGCAGGTCTTTGATGTAAACAGGTCTTCTTTCGAGGATCTATATGTAGCTGTTTTAATATATTATGTGTGTTCTTGTCATAAAAAACTTTAAACAAATTATATTAAAGATTGCTAAATAAGTATCAATAGATTAGTGATGGAGTGTATTTTATAATAGATTTTGTTTGAGACATAAATATTAATATCATAAATTTGGTTAAACTTTACGTAAATTGATCGGGAGCACGAATCTTATAGCTACATGTTTCTTTGAGGGAGAGAATAAGAACGACCATAAAACTGTGGAGAGCTGTCCCAAACAGTTCTTAAGGTTTTCTTTGGCAAGGTTTCTAGAGCCTAGAGGGGGCTTCAATTTTTCTCTCAATGTTGCTCATAATTGGCTCGATGACGAAAACTGCAGTTGATGAAGCTGTTCTCTCTGAACAGGCAGATTTCTGCCAATTTAATAGAATTTAATGAAGTCTTAACTTGATTTTTTTGAGAGCGCTTGATTTTGTGAGAGCTGGATAACCGGCAAAAAGGCATTGCCTAAAAGTTACCCTGACTAAGCAATTTGCAATGCAAATTCACTGTTTGGTGAGAAGCTTGTACCTTGTTAGAAGGTTAAAAGATGAAAAAAACATTTCACCCCAAAATAGTTGTATCACACTTTTCGGATATTAAATATTTTAAATTTACATATATATATATATTAAAATAAATGAAGAGAGATAAAAAAAGTTTTTATAGGATAAATAAGTTTTATATAGGTGAAAAGTGAAATTTGAGAAAGGAACCGGATCGCTGGGGAGGGTAACCGTGTAAAAAATGCTTTGGCAGCCAAAGTGATAAGACGCGGCGTTTTGACTTCTCATGAAAGGCGATGTCAGCCCTGCACAAATTGCAGGTGGCAGGGCCACGTCAAATCCCCGCTGTGGCGGTGGCGCTGTCAGAACATGTGGGCTTGCGTGTGCCAGTGTGTGTTGCGTGAAGGAACATGTGGCTTGATGAGTAGGGTTACAGTAACACCTTGCATTAGATTCTCTTTAGAAAAGAGTTTGAACGGTAAATTAAAGTTCATTTAAAATTTATTACCGTATTTGATTTTGTCTTCCATCGCCTCTCGACAGTGAGGACAGTGCAGAGGCGTTCGGGGCGCGGCGGCGTGCGCTCGTGGTTCCGACGCAACGTTTCGTCACGGCGGCCAGCGGAGCGGGGCTCCAGCGGGGCGGCGTTCTGCTGCGGTGCTCGCAAGGGCGGCGTATGCGGACTATGGCGGCACCCACCCGGGCGGGCTTCGCGGGGCCACGGTTCTCCTCCAGGATGGTCGCCAACGACGCGACGTGCCTACATGCATGGAGGGCGTGTTTGATTTCAGAGCTCCAGGGGCCTAGCCGGCGAGCCAGGCTTAAGCCCAGCCACAGCCAGGCTTCGTGAGGCAAAGTGACGGTGTTTGATTCAATTTGTACCAAATGATGCAGGCCAGCGAGGGAACGCGTGTTTGATATGCTTGTACTAGTGGTATGGCTACCTTGCACCCAAGAACATGTAGCCTTACCGCCCTTCCTTTCCCTCGTCTTTCCTGTGAATCATTTCATCGAACACTTGCAAGGTCGACCGAGATGGATTGCGCCTTAATCCTTAAATGCTCGCGCCGCCGCCATGGGAGCTTTTTCCCGCATGCAGATGGCCCGACAATCATCGGGTGTGGGGCGGCCTTCCGCGGCCTCAGCCGCCATATACATGCCCACCGTGAGGGAAGAAGGGGGACGCCCGCCGCCTGCGCGCCGCGAGCTGGCGCCGGGCGACGGACGCTGTGACGGCGGACCCGAGAGCTCGTGGTGTGCGCCATGGCGCTGGGAGATCCCGTTGTCCATGCGCCGGGTGCTCCGTTTGGCCGTCAAGCTGAAGCAGCCGTGAGCCGGGCCCCAAGCCGCCGCGACGAAAGAAGGAAGGAAGTGGAGCATGGGCGGCGTGGGAGATCCCTTGCCGCGGCGCCTCAGCCGGCGAGCACGGGCGCGTGCCGGGTCCGTCCACGCGAACGGCGCGAAGCGGGAGGGGCCGCGGGAGATCCGCCCCGCCGCCGCGGAACCGCGAGCGCTAGCACGGGCGCGTGGGCTCGGCCCGCCACCGCCGCCGCGAGGACGAGCACGGTCAACTTCGCCCGGCTGCCACCGTGACAAAACGAGGGAGGTGAGGGAGGTGAGGCGGGCGAGGCAGCGCTCGCCACGGCCCGGCTCGAGAAACGCAACTTCGCGGCGTGCGGCTCGAGCGAGAGAGAATGGATTTTGCATTCCGGTGAGCCGGGCGGGGAACAATAAAACGAAATCAAACATGATGGGTTGGCTCCCACGGGCTCGGCGCCAGGAATTTGGCCCATATCAAACACGCCCCATATGGCTGCTAGGTGCCATGGCTGCGACTCTGTGACACCCCGCCTCCACTTCCTACATCCCGCCGCAAGCCATTGCCGCTCCGTCATCTCACACGCTGCACACACGCACGTTGTCTTGCCAAGGCCATTTATTAAAGTATTGTTTTACCCTTATCTAAAAAAACGACTTACGAGAATGCAATTATCGCCTAGCCTTAATCCTTAAATTTGCAGAGGCAATGGATGACATTTTTTTTGCTCGGATGGCCCACCGTCATACACACACAGATTGCCTCCCATTGCCTCCACCCCATTGCCTCCTACATTCGTTGTCATCGGATCGTCCGCTCTCATTCGATGTGAGCCATTGAATTTTTCCCCAATTCTTGGAAAAAATTTATTACGGTATTATTTTCGTAAGAACATATAAACGAAATAACAACTTCAAATGATTTATTTTAGCTTGTTGCACGTGAAATAGAATTACTGGTATATTAGTGGTAAAAACCAAAAGCAAAACATGGCCTATCGGTCGAAACCATTCAATCCGTTTACCGTGCAAATAGACAAAAAAAAAAAAAAAAGTGAGAATCGTTTCATGTATTTCTAGATAGAAATGTTTTGCCTTTCCCCCGTTTGTAGAGATTTTAACATATACCACCTCCGGTTACAAAAAAAAAAGAAATACGATTTTAGAATAGTATATCTCGTTAAAGAATCTTAAGCTAACCAAATAAACCTATTATGAAAATAGATTAACAATGAGTTATGTACTCCCTCCGGGATGGTATTAGGTCGAGTCTCAATGGAGAGTTTCACTTCCCGATTTCCAAGATGTGAAACTTTGACATGAAATAGGACGTCTCTCTCAATGCACGTTTTATTGCACAATTTCATAGGCTTAAAGGGTCCCACAACCTCTCTCTCATTGCATGGTTTAATTGCATACTTGCATGGTGAAACTCTATTTGTGTCTCAATAGGGGTTTCACTTATCCAGAGGA
This sequence comes from Hyparrhenia diplandra, assembly GCA_015847255.1. Classification (NCBI taxonomy): domain Eukaryota; kingdom Viridiplantae; phylum Streptophyta; class Magnoliopsida; order Poales; family Poaceae; genus Hyparrhenia; species Hyparrhenia diplandra. The sequence continues at coordinate 77,893 of JADLZK010010562.1, forward strand.
ACATGTGAAAATCGAGCCCAAAGGTTTCACCATGGTGAAACTCTTTCCTTCTCTCTCTCCTAGGAGTTTCATGCAAAAAGTGAAATTTTGTTGATATGGCGCTGCATTTAATGTGCATGAAACACTCATGAAACTCACATTGAGACTAGCCTTAGAAGTCGTTTAGGACAGCGACACGGTCTTCAAAACACAACTTTGACCTCTTATTATTATAAAAATATTTATGGAGATGTGATATATGTATACTTTTATCAAAGTATTTTTTAAGACAAATCTACTCATATAATTTTTACATTTACAAACTCAACAACTTAAAAGTTATTGATGATTTATATTCCCGATGTTTGACTCAAACCTTATCTAAAAACGACTTCTAATACCATCCCAGGGAGTATACTTGACTTTAGTTGAAAGTGTTTCACTCTTCAAAAAATAAGAACAACACTTATTTTAGGACTGAGGAAGTAGTACGGGTAGTGATGTATTGAGAAAAGAAAAAGATATATTACAGAAAGAGAAATATATATTAGAAAATGTAAAAAGAAAGAGAAAAATATATTAGAAAATGTAAATATTAAGTATTTTGAAGCAAAATTTGAATGTTGTAAGATAATCTATTTTGATAGAGGGATTAGGTGACTAGGGATCTCTTTGATGGGGCTTGTTTTGGCTCTGGCTTATCTAGAGGAACCAAAGATGTCGAACCCAATGTTTTTTTTTTCTAGATTAATTAGTCTCTAATTTATTTTTGAAAGCGAAAAACAATAGTGTATACTGAACAATTAGTGTGGAATCTTCATGAGAAGACAAAACACAGGAGAAACCCTAAATGGGGCTTACAGTTTGGTTTACTTTTTTTAGAATCCGTTGAAACGAAAATAAATTTCTATAGATGGTACATTATAAGAAAAGAAAATAAAGGTAAGCAAAAGAAGTTTGGCTAGCAGGAACCACATGGAGGCTTAGCTCGTCGTTTTGTTTCTGCTCTCTTTTTTTAGGCTAGAACTTTTTTTATCTTGTTATTCTGTGAGCCTTAAAACTTCGGTGTTTTGTACCAAAATCTTTAGTTGTTGTGTACATCTCCGGATGGTAGAGAAAGAACTTTTATTTCATTATAAAGAAAAAGTCCATAGCAAAGCAAAACAAAAGGCTTGTAGTCTAGTCTAGCCATAGTTGACCAAGGATGGCTGAGCAAGATGTCTTGGATTTCGCGCTCCTGAGCCAAATCGGCTGGCTTGGGTGCGCAAGGCCTATAGGCCTATCAGCTGTGGCTACTACTCGTAGGCTGGTCTTGTTCGACGCCCTCTGTTCGCTGGGTGATTTCCCAAGTACTCGAGTACTGTACGTACTCCTACACTCGCATTGGATTTCCATTACCAGATCTTTGCAGTAATGATATCTCTGCATCTATAGATCCTGTGTTGGAAACTTTGAAACCCATTTAAAATTCATATTTGGGTGCAATATTTAGTACTTTATTATGGTTGATAAGTCGTGTTGTGACGAGTCAAAATGATTCAAACTAGGTTCTGGGCATCTAGCTGCTTCTAGGCCTTGTTTAGATCCAAATTTTTTGTGCTCGAACTTCTGTAGCACTTTCGTTTGTTTTTGACAAATATTGTTCAATCATGGACTAACTAGGCTTAAAAGATTCGTCTCGTGATTATAATTAATCTATGTAACTAGTTATTTATTTTACCAATATTTAATGCTCCATAAATACGTTCAAAAATTGATGTCATGGAAAGAGAGTGAAAAACTTAACAGTTATAGGGGAACTAAACAAGGCCCTAGTTGGTTTTGGTTGCTGATTTCAACTAGTTTCTGATAGGTTCAAAGTTAGTAGTATGGTTGTTGTTTGTTGGGCTGATTCTAAGGGTCTGTTTGGCAGGGCTTCTTCCTGGCTCCGGCTCCAGCTCCTCTAGAGGAGCCCCGCCAAAACAGTTTGAGAGAAGTCGTTTTTAATACTTTCGGTGCAAAAAGGAGGAGCCGGAGCCGTTTTGGAGAAGCCCCAATTTCGAGCTTCTCCAAAACGGTTTGCGGCTCCTCTAGTGAAGTCCCTTCCGAGGAGCCCCGCCAAACACCCCCTAATACTTGACGAGAACTTGCTTCGAAAGGATTTGAATTATGATACATTAGTACACTTGACGAGAAATCATACTTTCTAATTGATGTTTTGTTTGTGAACTAATTATAGATCAGTTGGTGAGGTCTTTTGTGGTGGAGCCTGCTCACCCGGGTTAAGTCCTTGACTTGGCACAGGTACTCGTATTTTCCTGAATTTATTTCGGATTTTCTCGTCGTAGCGGGGGGCGGATTCATGCCCCGGGCTAGGGAGGCTGTAGCCTGGGGCGACACTCAAAAATACAAGGAGTAACCCTCCAAATTGCAACAAAAAATAGCTTAAATTATAGTATTATTAGTGTATGGATGCATGATAGCCCCCCTGTTGACTGATCTCTAGATCCGCCACTGGTCGTAAGCGACGGCGAAGGGGCTCACAATTCAGGTCGCAAAGGCCACTTGTTGGAGTGCTCTAGCCCAGGGTTCAAACCCTGGGTGCGGGTGCCACACCTTTATGCTCCAGGGGTTTCCCTTGGATTTTTCCTATCAAAAAAGTGGTAAGCGACGTTCCCGTTAATAACGAAGCGTCAATGGTGTCAATAGTGACTTTAGGAATCTCTGGATCTGTCGGGCCAGTCCTTAGGAGGTGCTCACTATATGGGTACGAGGCGTTAATGTGACTTTAGGAATCTCTGAATCTGCCGGTCTAGTCCTTCGGAGGTGTTCATCATAGGGGTACGAGGCGTCAATGGTGACTGCGGGAATATATGGATCTGTCAGGGTGTCAATTGTGGCTTTAGGAATCTCTAGATCTGACGGTCCAATCCTTCGAAGGTGCTCAAAGGGGTACGAGACATTAATGGTGACTTAGAAATATCCGGATCTATCCGCCAAAGTCCATCGGAGGTGCTCATCATAGGGGTAGGGTTTATACGTGCGTTCATAGAGATGAGTATGCATGAGCTCTACTTCTTGGTATAGTGTTTTTCTTAGTCGAGCCTCAAATAATGAAAGATTTCCTCTGTGTGCAAGTGCGGGAATTATCGCAGCCTGGGCGCTTTTGTTCAGGTGATAGTTTTGACGACACGTTGTACCATAGCCGATAAGCCTCACAATACTATGCACTTTTAGGAGCAGGATTGTACATAGCTGATAAGCCTCACAATACTATACACCCTTCATTAGAATATATTTTTAAAATAGCAATGTGTTTTAGCATATCAAGTTTGACCAAACTTATATAAAAAAATCACTTTCTTAATTTAAAATTAGAAGTTATTTTAAAAATCTAAGAGAGTCAAAAAACATCTCAATTTGACCAAATTTATGAAAAAAAAAGTTATAAAGATTTACGACATCAAATAAGTATACTACGAAAATATAATTAGCGAGCAATCTAATGATACTTATTAGATATTACAAAAATTATTATTTTATAATATAAATTTGGTTAAACTTACAATGTTTTAATTCTTTAAGATTTCTAAATGACTTATAATTTGTCATGGAGGGAGTACTAGCTAATTATCTTACAACGTAGGTAGTATTAGATTCATTGTGAAACATACTTAATACTATATATTAATATCATTCCATTATACTATCTTCTATGTATATTTCAGTATAATCTTTTTTTTTTTTTGACGAAAACATAGTATATTTATATTAAGCGGCCAAAATACAAAAACGAACCTTCAAAGAAGGTCGTATTACATGAAGGTCCAAGGACCTGAGCAACTGAGGATCCACCTAGAAACTGCCAGTGAAGAGCACGCCGGCGGTGAGCTGAGGTATCGCCAATGGCGAGAACAGCGGGGTGGAGGGACCGCGCGGCAACGGTTATAGCGGGGCGACTGAGACGGTGAGGAAGCTCACACCTGACGACCGACTGATTTAGGGGCTTCTCGTCGCCGGCGATATATGGATCTCGATGTCGATTCCCCGGTGGAGGCGGTTTCTTCTGGCGAGTTTCCGATGGAGCACAGGAAGTCAGGACCGAAGGCTGCAGAGCATGTCCTACACGGCGGCTAAAAGAAAAGAGACACGCAAACCAGGCGTCTCTGACTGAACGAAGGCATGTGACCTTGCGACAAGCTACTACTCCTAGAACATAAAAGGAAAAAATAAAAGGATAAAGCTGCATGGATTCCTGCCGAAGGACCCAGGCTTGCCGTCCACACGTCCGTGCGCATGTGCTGGAGAGAGGAACGTAGCTTGCATGGTCCACACGTATCATGAGAGGGCCCCACACTTGCGGGACCCACCATGTGGTGGAGTGCGGCCACAAAAAAATCTCCTCAGCATCGCTCCGGATCTTGTGACGGCGCACCGACGCGGCGGCGGCATCGTCGCAGGCAGTGGCGAAGCCACATTAGCCTTCCCGAGTGCACAGGCACCAGGGAAAAATAAAAAAATAGTTAACAGCAGTGGATTTTTACCTCTTATGCACCACCCTAGGCCAAATATGTGCACCACTGTGGCACTGCCAATTATGTCTATGAAGTGTGCACTCGGATCCTTGATGCTCTGGCTTCGCCACTGGTCGCAGGAATCATCCCCACCTCCATCTCCGGCGTCGCAGTTGGAGCACCGATCGGCTTCAGAGTTGGCCTTTGCGCGGGGATCGACGGCGACGGCGGCATCCTTGCCGGTGGAGTCCATATTGGAGCGTGGCGCCGAGCCTCCGATGTTGAAGATGGATGGCTCGATCCCCTTGGAATCAACGCCGGAGGCCACGATCGGCTACCCGCTGGAGCGTCGCGAGTAGGATTGTGCAGGAGGCGTGGGAGTTTCGCCCGCATGGTGGGCGCGTCCGGCCCGCTGATGGAGCTCTGGAGTGGGATGACGAATCGGAGGTCGCTCCGCTTGATGTCGTCGTTCTCAGCGCGGTACGTCGGCGGAGGAGGACCGCCGGGCAGCATGGATGGCGGCGCGGGACGCGGAGACTTGCCGGCAACTCCGTTCGCGACTTCGTTGGCAGTCAGCACCGGGACCGACTTCGCCGCGGCCAACATGTCCTCCGCAGCGAGCCGTCGGCCATGGAATACGCCCGCCTGCACATCCCGCCATGCCCTCAAGCATGCTCCATCTTCGGCTCCCTCTCCAGTGGCTCCGCCACTGCAGCAAGTAGATAGAAGAGCAGCCGTGGTTGCTGCGAAGACAACTAGAACTATACCCACACCCGACATGGATGCTTTATTGAACTGGAGAATATACAAGAGGGAAGAGGAGCTAGGCAAGAGGAGGAGAACGGAGGAGAACTGACCCGACCCCCTGCCCCGTTGCCGGCGAGCACGCCGGAGAGGAGGGCAGGGGGGCGGCGGCGGCGGTAGTAGGAGGGAGGTCAGGGGAGGGAGAGGGATGGCATATCGCCTGGCATTTCGCAACAAGCCACAGAGGGCACAAGCAAACGTTTTTTTTTTTCAGTATAATCTTTACTTTAAGCTTTTTTTTTTAAACCAAAATACACTTATATAACTATATTCTTGTTAGTATGTACGAAACAGATGCATTCAACTCTTTTTTTGGCAAAAGCCGCAAAACCATATCGCCCACGGCACACTACACAGTTCTTCTACTCTCTCGAGTAGTACTGCTCTCCACTCGTCTTGCTCGCCCACGCTTCTCTCTCTCTGGCTGAGAAGGAAGATGGCGGACGCTTCCAAGAGCGACGACGGTCCGGCGGTAGGCATCGACCTCGGTACGACCTACTCGTGCGTGTCCGTGTGGTGGAACGGCCGCGTCGAGGTCATCGCCAACGACCAGGGCGAGCGCCTCACGCCGTCCGTGGTGGCCTTCAGCGGCAACGAGATTCTCGTCGGCGACGCCGCCGTGCACCAGGCCTCGTCGAATCCTACCAACACCATCTTTCGTGAGAACCACTAGCTCTTTGCTCAAACTTGAGCTATTTTTTTTATTAAATCTGGGGAAATGGGGAGATTGGTTCTACGTGATGATTTGTTTGGTACTAGTACTACTTTGGTTCCCCAAGCACCCTATCAAATGCTCCGGCCATCCAAACCCATTCTGAAATACTAGTGTATTTCAAGTCCGTATAATCTAGTCTAGAGCATTTGAAGTCGATATACTCTAGTGAAACAAAGTGTTTGAAAATTCACACAAGCATCGAAATTGAACACAAAGTCAAGATTGAATTCATTTTGTGAGTTCTCTTGTAGACCTCTATAAATCAGTTATTATTATCTATATAAGAGATATTTCTTTTGTTGTTTTTTTGAAAGAAATGGGAGGACCTGCAAATCAAATACTGAAGCAACACTACTGATTTATGTATGGTTCCCTCGGCTAAATATGTGTGTTTTGCAGAAGTGAAGCGCCTGATCGGCCGTCGATTCAGCGAGGACTCTGTGCAAAATGACATCACCTCGTGGCCTCCGATGATCGTGGTGCAGTATGAAGGCAAGGAGAGACAGTTCGCACCTGAGCAGATTTTGGCAATGGTGCTGATCAAACTTAAGGAGACCGCCGAGGCGTACCTTGGCATGACGGTCAAGAATGCTATCATCACTGTGCCAGCGTATTTCAACAACTCCCAGCGACAGGCTACCATAGATGCTGGCACCATCGCAGGACTGAATGTCATGCGCATCATCGTCGAGCCCACTGCTGCAGCCATTGCCTACGGTCTTCACAGGATGCCCGTCAGCAGTGAAGGGAGGACGGTGCTCGTCTTTGATCTTGGCGGGGGAACCTTGGATGTATCCCTCCTTAATATTGATCGGGCCGAAGACATTGATATGGCTCTCTTTGATGTGAAAGCCATTGCCGGTGATAGCCATCTTGGAGGTGTGGATTTTGACAATCAGATGGTGGATTACTTTGTTCAGAAAAACTTCCCGAGGAAAAACAAGACAACAGACATCAGAAGCAACCAGAAGGCTATGCAGCGGCTGAGGAGTGCCTGTGAGGGTGCGAAGAGGATGCTGTCTTCGACTTTGACGACACAGACCACCATTGAGGTCGACGCCCTCCATGGCGGCATTGACTTCTATGAGATCATCACCCGCAACAGCTTTGAGGAGCTCAACATGGAACTCTTCTGCAAGTGCTTGAAGGCTCTTGAGAAGTGCCTCCACGATGCCAAGATAGACAAAAGCAGCGTCGACGACGTTGTCCTAGCAGGAGGATCCACTCGCCTTACGAAGGTGCAGAACATGCTCCGGGACTTCTTTGATGAGAAGGAGCTCTGCCGGACGATCAATCCTGAGGAAGCGGTTGCCTATGGAGCCGCCATTGGAGCTGCCAATCTCAGCAGGAAGTCTAATGGTAAGAAGGTGCCAGACCTTCTGCTGCTGGATGTAACACCACTCTCTCTCGGAGTTGAGACAGACGTTGGTAACATGACGGTGCTGATCCCAAGGAACACCGTCTTCCCCACCGGAAAAGAGGAAGTCTTCACGACCCACTATGACGATGACACAGAGGTGATCATCCATGTGTATGAGGGCGAAAATGAGAGTGCCAGGGACAACAATCTGCTCGGCAAGTTCGAGCTCGACGGCATCACCCCAGGCATGCCCGCCATCCATGTCACCTTCGACATCGATGTGAACGGCATCCTGAACGTGTCAGCTGAGGACAAGGCAACAGGGTCGAGGAATAGCATCACGATAAAAAATGCGGGGCTGAGTAAGGAGGAGATCGAAGGCATGAAACGGGAGGCCGAGAAGTACAAGGGGACGTAGAGGAGCAAATGATGGGGGCCAAAGCACAACTTTTGTATCAGGACTTCAGAAGTGATTGTGCAAATCCTATCATTGGAGTATCCCTGTTGGGATCTTTTGGCTTTAGATAGATGCTACTAACTTTTAGTAACTTCTAGCAACATTTTCCCTTATTAGTAGATGCTAATTAATAGATCCATAGGTGAAAATGTGGTCTTTCCGCTCTCCTGTTTGGATCCATTGTACTTAATTTATATGAATGACAAAATGAATATGCTGTATGACGAGTTGACCACAAGAAACATCCAGGTGCCCCAAATATGTTTTAACAAGGCTTCTACCCTTCAGATTGACAGAAAGGTGAACAGTTGAGATATTCTACAGAACTATTCATTTCAGCTATGTTTTGGTGCATACTCCTTCACTGAATCACTGGACCCTTGCTTTATATTTGGCACACTGCCATGCGAACCTCACAATATATCCTCTTCGCAACATGATCCGGGAGACCGTTTCCTCATCATGTTGCTGCTTTTGCTTGATGCCCAGAACAGCAATAGCTTTCCCTATTTGCCTTACTGAGGACTAGTATAATTTTGTGGTACTCTTTTGGCTGAAACGGAGCAGTAACATGTTTGTTCAGTCTACCCGCAGAACATCGATGCGTTTTCTCGTCTCATGGAATGAAAGTCAAATTGCTTACATGTGTTTGCTGTACGCTACCAGTTTGGTTCAAGTGTTTACAATCGTCGACCCAGTTTGGTTCAAGTGCTTTCATGTGTAGAAATGCTTATGGACTGTGGTCCAGCCAGTTTGGCTTGTATGATGGGATTTTTTTTTTGAAGTGTTGTATGATGGGATTTTGACCATGTAATCAGCCTTACCAAGGTACGCCATTAGGACAACAAACCATCAATCTGTGCAGACAAATACTGAAATTAGATGTATACATTTTCATTTTTGACCGAAAACGGTGGAGCAACAGCTCCCCAGTGCAGCGCCAAATATATAGTAAAAAAAACAAGAGGCTAGGAAACTTACAAAGGAGTTAGCCAAGAGCTAACAAAAAGGAAGAACCTTTTTTTTTGAAAGGATAAAAGGAAGAACCTTTAGACAGGACTAGAGAGAAGACGACCAAAACTATAAAGAGTTGAGCCAGTTCATTACAGACAGGTGAAAGGCAGGATTGATTCTGTGAAAATGAAGATCCAGGCGTTTCTTTCATTCCATATACGCCAAGCTGCTATCATGAAAACTTTCATGAAGAAAGGCAATTGCAATACTGAAATTAGATTGACAGTGCAAGACATTCAAAAGGTACTTAAGATTACTCTAGCATCACCAATTAACACATGGTTCGACAAACAAAGCATCACCAATTAACACATGGTTCCAGAAACAACCAGAGCTCAATCTAGTAGGCTATTGCCAGGCATATGTCAAACCAGAAATAGCAAAATATAATAACAGTAGCTAGTGTTTATAGCCTATCATATGCCAAATCAGAAGTTGCAAAATAGCCGTAGTACTAGCATTAAGCTTCTAGCGCAGGAAGAACCAGTATGTAATAAATTATCTAACCGAGCCTGTGTGATGCAGCTCACTGCAGTGCCATGCCGCCCATGTTTTGGATGTGGGGTGGAGTTGAAGCATCAGTTCTCAGTTTTCATGCTTAGATAGTATCTTGGCCTTCTTGGCATTCCTTGATTCCGTCTCCTTTGCTTTGTACCTCTCGGCATCTCGCGCCATGCGCTCGATTTGTGCCTTACAAAGCCTGCCACTGTGCTTAGTGATGGTGATGCTATTGGTCTGGCCGCTTGCCTTCTCCTCTGCTGACACGTTCAGGACACCATTTGCGTCGATGTCGAAGGTGACATTGAGATGGGGAACACCCTAGGAGCCGGGGGATGCCAGAGAGGATGAACTCACCGAGCAGATTGTTGTCATTGGTGCTCAAGCTCTCGCCCTCGTACACCTTGATATTCACGACTTCCTGGTTGTCTACGCAGGTGGTGAATAACTTCGTCCTCTTGGTCGGGATGGTGCTGTTCCTCGGGATCAGAACAGACATGACTTCTCCCAACGTGTGGATCCCAAGGGATAGAGGTGCGACATCGAGCAGAACTATATCACCCACCTTGCCTAGTTCACCAATGAGGATCGAGGCTTGAATGGCGGCGCCCCAAGCAACAGCCTCGTCAGGGTTGATACTCCGGCAGAGCTCCTTTCCGCTGAAGAAATCCTGGAGCATGCTCCGCACCTTGGGGATGCGGGTGGAGCCACCCACGAGGACAATGTCGTGGACGCTGCTCTTGTCCATCTTGGCATCGCGGAGGCACTTATCCACGGTGTCCATGCACTTGCTGAAGAGGACCTTGTTGAGCTCCTCGAAGAAGGAGCGTGTGATGGGTTGGGAGAAGTCGATGCCATCATGTAGCGCATCAACCTCAATTGTAGTTTCTACCCTTTTTGAAAGGGTTCTCTTTGCCTTTTCACAGGCTGTCCTCAATCGACGGCGTGCCTTCTGGTTCTCTGTGAACTTTTTGATGTCAATCTTCCTGCTGTGTTTCCTTATGAACTCCCGCATACAGTATTTCACCATCTCGTCGTCAAAATCTGCTCCACCAAGGTGTGTGTCACCAGCGACAGCCTTCACCTCAAAGAGACCCTTTCCTATGCTGATACCAGGATCAATGTTGAGGATAGACACATCCATGGTGCCACCACCAAGATCAAAGACGAGAACCGTCCTCCTACATCCATCGCTGGTGGGCATCTTGTCAAGGCCATATGCCAGGGCTGCAGCAGTGGGCTCATTGATGATGCGCATGACATCCAGTCCAGCAATTTTACCAGCGTCGATTGTTGCCTGGCGCTGAGAGTCGTTGAAGTAGACGGGGACAGTGACGACTGCCTTCTTGACCGTGGTGCCTAGGTAGATCTCTGTGGTCTCCTTCACCTTGGCTAGCACCATGGCGGAGATCTCTTCAGGCGTAAACTGCCTCTCTTCGCCTTCATGTTGCACCACGATCATCGGCCAGTCCTCGAGATGACCGGCAACGACCGTAAAAGGCCACACCTTGATGCTTTCTTGCACAGACTTGTCGCTGAACTGGTGGCCGATCAGTCGCTTCACATCTGTAAGAAAGATGCCATATAAGCATTCAAGTTACAACTTGCTCCACTCTTTTTTACAAATGTAAGCAATCGAGTGAAACATATACAGATGCTATGCTAAAGTGTGGTTGTCATTTTTTTTTTATGAAACTGGAGGGGCCGAAGCCCCTACAGGAAGTGTGGTTGTCATTGAGTAAACTTGGACTGAAGTTTTTACTTGCTGGGTTCTTTTTTCAGACTGCAAGTATTAAAAAAAAACAGATCAAACTTTGACTGAAGTTGTAATCTAAGTAGCACTCGTTAAAAATCAGTTCGTTTCCTGAATGGAAGCTGGAGCAAACAATAAATCAGTTACTTTTGCAGTTGCAGGTATACCTGCAATGGTAGCTGGGAAGTAAGAATCCTGTAACTACTAACCAAAATGGGAAAAAACAGAGGTAGTACAGTGCAAATGAATTGGTAAGATGGAAAACATCGTCGTTCTGGGTAGTTTCTCTGGTTCCCAGCAGGAATCACCTGAGATTACTGCACCAAAGATATTTCATCAGGAAAACTAAATATCCAGATCTACCACACATTGTTCGGTTTCCGTCGCTTTTACAGCGGGATATCGAGCTAGTGCTTCAATGGTGACGGAGAGGCAAACAGTCAAGCTCGCCAGTCGCCACCGTGTGTTGCCTTGAGCTTCCTACTAGAGTTCTTGCTACTAGGCTACTACTACTGATCTGGGAGAGGGAGCCTAGGATGAACCCAAGCTCGTGACTACCGACGAAAATAACCTTTCAGCACAAGCGAGTGATGAAACAGCTCAGTAGATAGATGCAAATATTCTTACCGAAGATGGTGTTGGCGGGGTTCAGGGCGGCCTGATTCACGGCCGCCTCGCCGACCAGCACGCCTTCGGTAGTGAAGGCCACGCAGGACGGCGTGAGGCGTTTGCCCTGGTCGTTGATGATGATCTCGGCATGGTCGCCCCGCCACACGGCAGCACACGAGTGCGTCGTGCCCAAGTCGATGCCGATCGCCGGTGCGTCGCCATGCGAGGCCGCCATCGCGCCGGAGGCGAGCGGTTCTCCGAACAGCAAGAAGGGGATTGAGGGAGTCGCCTTCGATCGGTGGCGTTTGGACGGGACGTGGATAGAGATGACCAAATGAGTAGTACTACTGTTACTGTAGTGGGGTAGAGGAGGGTAATAAAAAGTTCATGTCTCTTCAAAAAAATACTGTAGCCAAGACAGACACCTCCCCAGGCCTGAGCCCCTGACAACTTTCACCGCCCTTTGCCAAACAGGCCATGTGTTTAGTTCCTTCTCTTCTCTCTCCAAAAATCACTATTCATCTATCATATAAATCTTTTTTGGCTTGTCTTATTTAAAATAATGTAAATTATAAAAAAAATAATTACATAGTTTTGAATATTTTTAGTTTTGTAATAAGTCATAACAAAAAGGATAATATTTACAAAAAAAGTTGAATAAGGAGTTACTTTTGATTCGGAAAGTGTTTTTCCACTTTTCCCACCAACTAAACACTGAAGCTGAAAAGGCAGAAGACTGCATGTACTACTAGTAGTGCAATTCAAATTTTGTCTTTAAATAATAGTAGTAGTGCAATTCAAATTTTGTCTTTAAATAATGGTCATCCTTAGGTTCCCTTCGCATCGTGGAAAAAAATTTTCATGCCGTTTTTCTTAAAAATGAACAGATTTTTTATGTAATTCTATATTTTTTTTTGCAAAAATTCTGCATTCCGAGACTTACCTACGTATTTCTTTCTCAATATATTTTTTTCCTAGTAAATCTCTATCTCTATTTATTGTTTTTCTATACACCACACATTTTCACTCCTAATTTCCGATGTCTAAACAAAAACGTCAAGTATTTTGAAGCAGAGACTGTACTTTGTTTGACTGGTACTACTGCTCACTCTGTCCTAAAAATTTAATATATGGGTTTACGGAATTAAAGATGGGTAAAAAGATGTGTTACACAAAAAAAAAAATAAAAAGACGAGAGATAAAGAGAAGAGACGAGGGAAGGGAGGATATTTAACTGCTGTGCAAGACATCCGAACACATCAAAGGGGTAGTGTCATGAACTGAATTGGTGGGCGGAGAGTGGCGGATAGTTGCCGAGGAAGACAATCTCTATTGCCGGGCGCCCAAGTTGTTGCTCCCTGGTTGGAGCTTGATGGTTCCGCAATGCGCGAAGGAGGTTGTCGATCCATTCGTGTTGCCGGTGATGAAGGATGGGAGCCTCGGGGTAGTGATGAAGTCGACGAGGTAGGGGGTTGATGTGGGTGGTATGTACCTCTTGTCGTCGTCGGTAAAGGCCCCAAGTCGAGACTTTGCCGAAGATGGAAGTGTCGATCTTAGGAGCGAGTTGGGTTGCCATGCTTCGTATGTAGGGCGCCTCCGGTGCATTGCAGCCCACGGCTTGTTGGCGTAGTCGTATGTAGGGCCCAACAAAGGGGGGAACCGCCGCCGCCTAGGGCCCAAGGCCCTGGCGCAGCGCGTGCCTCTGGCCGCCGCCGCCATCGTCCGCCCGAAGAAGCGCGCTTACGTCGGTTGCTTCGCAATTAAGTAAGGAATATTTAAGGAATAAAGATAGGAATAAAATAGGGAATAAATAGGTTGCTTGTAAAAGAGGAATTCCAATCTATAAGGAAACCTCTAGATCTTTCTTAGCGTGCAAGTCTCCCTCAAGTCGGGGTTTTTTTTTACCGACCCGGTTGAACTATAAATACAAACGGCATGAAGAGCCGATTACCGGCCGGTTTGTTTTTGAATTCAAATGAATTCAAATTTTGGATCATCGGTAAAAAAGAAATTTAATTTAAAGCGGTATAAATTAAAAACCGCCCGGTTTGAGCGGTATAAATTAAAAAACCGCTCGCGGCCCGTTTTTTTTTTTTCAAACTTCAATTCAAATTTTTTTATACCAAACGAACTCAAATTTGAAAAAATGTTGCACCGTTGGCTTCTATAAATCGCAAAACTATTTTTTCTGATTTTTTCCGCGATTTTTTCAATTTTAGATTTTGAATTTCAAATCTTTTTCACCGGCGGTCAGGATCTGCGGCCGGACCGTAGGTCGGAAACGCGGCGGTTTCAGCGGGGAAACCTCGTATAAAAACCGCCCCGGACTATAAATACAAGGGCATGTAGTCGGTTGGATCTTAAGAAGAAATAAATTAAAGGGATAAATCCCAATGACTCTCCAGCGCCCTAGGCTCTCTCTCTCCCTCTCACCCGCGCCAGCCACCCACCCCAGGCGCGCCGCCGCCCGCCGTCCTCCCGCCGCCCCCCTCCTCGGCCCACGCCGCCAGCCACCGCAGCGCCGCCACGCCCCGCCTTTTGCCTTCTCGCCCTCTCTCTATAGGCCCCTCCCCTCCATTTGCTCCCCACCATCAACGCCGACCCGCTGCCTTCGCACCTCTACCTCTCCTCCCTATATAGGTGTCGCCGGGCGGCCGCGGCGTGCTACCTACACGGGCTCGGGCGGCGTCCTCGGCTCATGGCGTCCGTGGCCATTTGATCCGTGGGCCCATGGGCCATTTCGGGCCAAGCAGACCCGCAGGCGCCCCCGTAAAAAAAAAAAAACTAACGAGCTGCTCCCATGGGCCGCCCCGCCGCTGCTCTCCCATGGCCGCCGCCGCCGCGCTGGGGCTTTGCCGCCCTTTCGCCTTTCTGCCGCGCCCGCCGCCGCGTATTCTTGCCAGCGCCGCCCCGCCGCCCGCATGGCTGCGCCGCTGCTCCTCCGCGGCCCGCCCGGCGCCGCCCGCGCAGCGTCTTTGCTCGAGCGAGCCGGAGAGGATAGGGTTGGTCAATGGTCGGGATGAGCCTATGTGGGAAGGAGATTGATGTGGCTTTTTTTGTCAATGGTCTAGGATGAGCCTCGTCTATTAACAAGGCGGGCCGATGGCGGGCCGGACGGGTTACGGACCGGGCCGGCGGCGTGCCGCGTCGGGCGGCGGCCGCCCATGGCCCGCCCGGCCATCGGGCCAGGCCGCCCATAGCCCGTATTAATACACGGACCGGCCGGCCAGTACCGGCCGTTTTTTGCGGGCCACGGATCAGGTCGCGGGTCACGGGCCAAATGGCCAAGTATACTCTCTACTACTCCGAACAGCCCCAACCACCGTCTACACCGTCACCGCCGCCCGTCAAGATCGTTGCCGACATGTCAATTCCGGCCCAATCTAGCCGGAATCGACAGATTCATCATTTTAAGTGTCCGGAGTCATCCGCCTCGGATCCACCGTGGCAAAAAAGAAGAAAAAAAAAACTATTTAACTGCCGACAACCTTCCATAAGCGCCTAGTGCTGCCCTACTGCCGTATTGCTAGAACCAAAGAAAGAGAGAATTAACTATGACTCAAATATACGTATAAATGAGTCCTTTTTCAAAATAGACACTAAACATAAAAAAAAAGAATCCTACATTTTGCTCGCAAATGTGACTAAATTTGCAATTATGAGAAACGCCGATCATACTAGTCAATTTTGACCAAGTTTATATTAAAATGTATTAATATTTTTGTCTCAAAATAAATTTATTATAAAAAAGTTATTTCATAACTAATTTAATGGTACTTTTTTGTCTCATAATTGTTAGTATTTATATATATTTTCAGTGCGTAATGTTTGACCGGCCGTGATGTAAAAATTACATGTTTTCTGGGAGGAAGTATCAAACAAGTCATTAAGCTTACCTACTCAAGGGCCAAGTCCAAAGCAAGCCTTGTTTAGATTGTAAATTTTTTCAACTTGAACTCCTATAGCACTTTTGTTTGTATTTGGTAAATATTGTTTAATCATGGGCTAACTAGGCTTAAAAGATTTGTCTGGTGATTTATAACTAATCTATGAAATTAGTTATTTATTTACTAACATTTAATGCTTATGAATGTGTTCAAAAATTGATGTGATGGAAGCTGTGTTTAGATCCTGAAAAGGGCATGAAAAGCACTATAGCACGTTTCATTTTTTACGGTAAATACACCCTCCGTCCCATAACGAAGGACGTCGTAGCATTCATTTTTTTTTTTTTCAAAAAGAATGACGTTTTAGATCATGGGTCTATAGAATGGTACTCCACCTGTCAAATCTATCATCTCCTGTCAAAAACAGATGGATGGGAGGAGATGTACTAGTACTAGTAGAGAGGAGCAACGGTCTCCGTACAGAAATCTGAAAAGGAGAGTAGCAGAGAGAACATGCAGGAAAAGAAGAAGTAGGGGGGTACGCAGGTCATCTACCGTTCTCATTGATACCTGGTGGCAAAAGCTAGAACGTCTCTTATTATGGGACGGAGAGGGTATTATCCTATAAAATGCAGTAACTAGGCTTACAAGTTCGTCTCACAAAATACATCTAAATTGTTGTATTTTGTGCATTTAATGTTTTGATGCGATAGAAATGCTTGGAGTAGCTGACATTTCTTGTACCAGTAGGCTGCACCTATGAGCAGGCCTACTACTACTCGTTTGCCAGGAGTCATAATGTCTGGATATCCGGCGAGATCAGGCATCCAAAGAAGCGTCGGAAACTTTTTTTTTTTGACAAACAAGTGTAGGAAACTTTGAAACCAATTCAAAAACCATAATAAAAAAAAAAGCTAAACTTGACAAATTCATAGTATTTCGTAAGTGGAAAATTTGGTATTTCAATAATTAATCTATTCATATTCAGCCTGCTTATTCTCCCCTCAAAGAACATTTTATTAAAACAACCAAAATTAGCTGATTTATGGATCAGCCGAACGACAAATTGCTTGATTAGTGGTCAAATTGGATTCTGGTCGATTCAAATTAGATTCTAGCTGGCTCTAATTGGTTCTGCTTGTTGTTTGTTGGGCTGATTTTGTTTATTCAGCCGGCTTATTCTACCCTCAAAGAACATTATTAAAACAACCAAAATCAGTTGATTTATGGACCAGACGAACGACAAATTGCTTGATTAGTGGTCAAATTGGACTCTGGTCGATTCAAATTAGGTTCTAGCTGGCTCTAATTGGTTCTACTTGTTGTTTGTTGGGCTGATTTTGTTTATGCCGGCTCTTGGAGAGTTGGGGATGCTCTTGTCTTAGGCGTTCTATTTGTCTCTCCATAGATATATTGTCGCACAAGACAACCAGGCACATTTTAGCCTCGTAAGGCTCTTTTTTTTTTTTTTTTTTTTTATAAAGGAAGCTTTTATTAAAACTCAGTAGCGATACATCGAGTGATACAAAGCCAAAAGAGGCAACTTCCGGTCTGCCCAACATAAGGCACACAACCAAAGAGAAAAAAAAAAAAAAAAACCGACACAATCTAGTGACTATCAATTAAGTAAACTAGACCGCCACCTATGTGCCTGGGAGAAAATATTCTTGACCACTTGCGTCAACTGTTGTGATACCGCTACAACTATATCCTCGCAAATCCAGCTTCTGCAGAATAGCTGAAGTACGTAGCTAGTGGGTAACCAAATAGATAACCTGCATAGGAGAAACATTTTTTTTTTTTCAAAAACAATATCATTCCTGTTGAGCCAAATAGACCAACAAGTCATAGCTCCTCCCAGTAGGAGGAAAAGCTTGACATCCTTGTTGACACCTCTAAGCCAGCCATTAAACATATGACCTATATCGTGAGGTTTTAAAAGACCTGTTGCAACCTGAATAAAAGACCAAACTGAAAAAGCAAACCGGCAATTAAAGAACAGGTGCTTAATTGTCTCTTCTTTGTGATAAAAGCAATAAGTTTTACTACCATTCCAATTGCGCTTTGAGGTTATCCTTCGTCAAAATAACTCCTCGTCGTAGGTACCTCATAAGGCTGTACTTTTAGGCTTTATCTAAAAAAAAAAAAGAATCTACTTTTAGGAGCAATATTGTATAATTGTCTTTTTGGATCCTAAAAATTATTATATAATTTGGAAATAATGTTGTGTTTTAGTACTTCTAAGTTTAACTAAAAATATATGAGATACATCCATCATGAGACATACTTTTATGAGATACGTTATATATTATTATGACATTAGTATTTTTCTATATATATTTAGTTAAAGTTTGAGCAATTTTTTTTGAAATTACAGAACTGCACGTCCACGCGTGACGTGCACGCGCCCCGACTGACATACCTCTTCTTCTTCTTTTTTTTGAAAGTGACACAGGTCTTCTTGTTTGGGCTAAAAAATCTTGCCTCACCTTTTCCACACTGAGCTGCTGCAGTCCCCACGGCCACGCTGAGCCGCTGCAGCCGCCGCCCGCCACCCTCACGCACCTCGCCCCCATCGACAAGTCCTACACCACGCGCTGCGTTGTTCCAGCCCTCCTGCGCGGCGCCACCAGTCCACCACCGCCTCGCCGTCATTCGCACCTCCGTTGTGTCCACTCACGGGAGCGCGTCGTGGGTGGGTGCGCGCCGGTAGAGTGAGCACGACAGAGGCGGCACGGTGGAGCTTCGAGACCGGAGGCGGAGGAAAATGTGGAAGGGAAGCAGCACAACGGAGGCGGCCTCGACGCGACCCGAGGCGACGGTGTAGATCGAGGGGCGCGTGCGAGTTGGCTACTAGTACTGCTCTCGTCTCGCTCTCGCCGACGCTTCTCTCTCACACTGTGAAGGAAGATGGCGGCCGCCTCCAAGAGCGACGGTCCGGCGGTAGGCATCGACCTCGGTACGACCTACTCGTGCGTGGCCGTGTGGTGGAACGGCCGCGTTGAGGTCATCGCCGACGAGCAGGGCGAGCGCCTCACGCCGTCCGTGGTGGCCTTCAGCAGAAACGAGATCCTCGTCGGCAACGACGCCGTGCACCAGGCCTCGTCGAATCCCACCAACACCATCTTCCGTGAGAACCACTAGCTCTGTCTATTCTTTCTCAAATCTGGGGGGAAAGGGGTGTAGTTATCTCGCATTGGTTCTACGTGATGATTGTTTGGTACTACTAGTACTGTACTACTCTGGTTTCCCCCAACCCCACCCAAGAACCCTATCAAATGCTCTGGCCATGCAAACCCTTTCTCAAATACTAGTACATTTCAAGTTGATATATTCCAGTCCAAATCATTTTTTTTTAGTTGAAGTTGAACTAGTAAGATTTATCATCTCATCTCAACATTTTCTTTGTTGAACTGCAACCGAGTCAGCCAGAGCATTCTACTCCATTTCTTGAACTTGTTCTCTACACTAGAATGCTGAGGTGATAAATCCTACTAGAATGCTCTGGCAAACAGGTGCCGAGAAGCCAGAACTCATCCACAACTTTATTAAGCTTTCTACTCCTAGAGAACATGTATAGAAACAAGAAAGTTATGATTCAGAACGCATGTCCGAAGCTATATTTTGGTGGGAGTGTGGGCTAATATTGCAGGCAGATGTAGCAAATCAGTTATTATTATCTATAGAGAGATTTTTCTTTTGTTGTTTTTTTGAAAGAAATGGGAGGACCTGCAAATAAAAACTGAAGCACAGCTACTGATTTATGTATGCTTCCCTCGGCTAAATATTTGTGTTTTACAGAGGTGAAGCGACTGATCGGCCGCCGATTCAGCGAGGGCTCGGTGCAAAATGACATCATCTCATGGCCTTTCAGAGTCGTCGCAGGACGCGATGACCGTCCGATGATTGTGGTGCAGTATGAAGGCAAGGAGAGACAGTTCGCACCTGAGCAGATTTTGGCGATGTTGCTGATCAAACTTAAGGAGACCGCTGAGGCGTACCTTAGCAGGATGGTCAAGAATGCTGTCATCACTGTGCCAGCGTATTTCAACAACTCCCAGCGACAGGCCACTATAGATGCCGGCACCATTGCTGGCCTGAATGTTGTGCGCATCATCGTCGAGCCCACTGCCGCAGCCATTGCCTACGGTCTTCACAACAGGATGCCCTTCAGCAGTGGAGAGAGGACGGTGCTCGTCTTTGATCTTGGCGGTGGTACCTTGGATGTCTCCCTCCTGAATATTGATCCAGGCGTGGTCCTTGATATGGCTATCTTTGATGTGAAAGCCATTGCCGGTGACACTCATCTTGGAGGTGCGGATTTTGACAACCAGATGGTGAATTATTTTGTTCGGAACTTTGTAAGGAAACACAAGACATTGAACATCAGAAGCAACCGCAAGGCTATGCAACGGTTTAGGACTGCCTGTGAGGGTGCGAAGAGGAGGTTGTCTTCGACGACACGGACCACCATTGAGGTCGATGCTCTCCATGGCGGCATTGACTTCAATGAGATCATCACCCGCAGCAGCTTTGAGGAGCTCAACAAGGAACTCTTCCACAAGTGCTTGAGGGCTCTTGAGCAGTGCTTCCATGATGCCAAGATGGACAAAAGCAGCGTCGACGACGTCGTCCTAGCCGGAGGCTCCACTCGCCTTACGAAAGTACAGAACATGCTCCGAGACTTCTTCGATGGGAAGGAGCTCTGCAAGACGATCAATCCTGAGGAAGCCGTAGCCTATGGAGCCGCCATTGGCGCTGCCAATCTCAGCAGCGAGTATAATGGTAAGAAGGCGCCAGACCTGGTGCTGCTGGACGTTACACCACTCTCTCTCGGAGTTGAGGCCGACTTTGGTAACATGACGGTGCTGATCCCAAGGAACACCGCCTTTCCCACCAGAAAGGAGGAAGTCTTCACGACCCACTATGACAATCAGGACGCGGTGATCGTCTATGTGTATGAGGGCGAAAATAAGAGTGCCAAGGGCAACAATCTACTCGGCAAGTTCGAGCTCGCCGGCATCACCCCGGCACCGAGTGGTGTGCCTGACATCCATGTCACCTTCGACATCGATGTGAACGGCATCCTGAATGTGTCAGCCGAGGATGAGACAACGGGGTCGAGGAACAGCATCACCATAACGAACGCAAATGTCGGACTGAGCAAGGAGGAGATTGAAGGCATGGCACGGGAGGCTGAGAAGTACAAGGGGACGTAGAGGAGCAAATGATAGGGGCCAAGGCCGCCTTGATAACTTTTGTATCAGGTCTTCAGAAGTGATTGTGCAAATCCAGTTATTTGGAGTAGGCCTGTGCCCCTGTTTGGATCTTTTGGTTTTAGATAAATGCTCCTAACTTTTAGTGGCTACTAGCAACCTTTCCCTTATTAATAGATGCTAATAGATCCAGACTCCTGTTTGGATCCATTGTACTTAATTTATATGAATATGAATGACAAAATGAGTATGAACCATCTACTATTCACTATGGAATAAAGCCTGGTAGTGCTTTGTTCTGACACTGCTTCGAGCACAGGCTGAAGATACCACCATGCTACTAGGAACATGCACAATGCGCTCGCTGAATCCATTTGCTACCGTCCTAACAGAACTGAGACTTGTATAAAGAGAGCTTCCTTCAATTAGCTCGGTTCATATGTGTTCCTCGTTTCTTGAGGGAACAAGAGAGAGACCTAGAAGGAGAGGAAAAAGATGAGATCAATTACAATCTTTGCTCTAGCCATAAACTATGTCTGGGAGGTACTTCTTCGGACGTAGAATAACTAGGCTGAAGATGTTCTTGAAAAGGAATCTGCATCTTTTACTTATGGCTGCCTCATTTCTGTCCAGATACTCCAGCACATAATGATAATGATTTCCATGAAAAAAGGAACGTTGAGGTGGGATTTGAACTCGTCCAGAATCTGGAAAGGGTCTTGGAGTTGAGGCACATTCAGACCAATGAGGTTCCATCAAACTTTTGCAAAATCACAGTGTAGGAAAAGACGAGCCAGTCTCTTCAACCGATTCGTTGCAAAGAACACAGTTATAGGACTGTAAATGCATATTCTTTCTCCTCAAGATTTCCTGTTCCTGAGTCTATCCTGGGCCAGAAGCCAGAAAAGCGTCAAGGGGTTCACAACGCAATGGCAAAGGCCTTTGGTTGTGGGGCTCCCACCCAGGGTTCAAATCCTGGGTGCGACACCTTATCCAGGGTTTATTCCAGGATTTTCCGGCGCTGCGCATTAAGTGGTAGGCGACGTCCCCGTCGACAGCGAGGCGCCTGTGGTGACTTCGTGAACTTCAAGATTGCCGGCTCAGTCCTTCGAAGATGCTCATAGGGGTAGGGTTTACATACGTGTGTTCATAGAGGTGAGTGTGCGTGCGTGTTGAGTGTCTGCGTTGTACTGTGTAATCTCAAAAAAAGAAGCCAGAAAAGCACCTTATGCTTGTGCTGACAGCAAGAATTCCATTGGCCCAAATATGTCTTCCTCGTCAAAATGTGTGCCTCTCAAGAGCTCAAGAACTTTATCCAGGTGATTAACATTCATGCTAGTTCAACAGACAGTGGCGAACCAACTGCATTTGTCAGTATTAATGTGTAATCCGCCAGCAAATCATGGAGGAATCCGAAAGTTATAGCAGCAGTAAAGCTAAATCCGCGTGATCTGTGTATTAACAGAGAACACAGTGAGTAACAACCGTGAAATAAATCACAAAGCATAGATGAAGGCCATTTATCAGCACTATGATTACCTAAGAATGCACAGGAAACAGCGTTCCTCGAAACCCAATGACAACTTGATTTGTGTGGATCCCCCGTCTTTAGCAATTCTTGCCCAGCCTGAATTGCGTTTCTGATGTTGGTTAGAGATTCAGCCTGTCCAACAAATAAACATTAATATAGAATAAGAGAAATTAAGAAAGAACAGAATATGCAATAATATTTTATGTTTAGACAGACCGTCAAAATATTTACTAGTAACCATCCTTAAAAAAACAAAGAAAGATAAAAAGATAGAGGTAGTGGCATTCATGTGCGCATGCAGCCAAATGTTTCAGGTAATGAAGATGAAAGTTGGTGTAGAAAAACTTCAAAATTACTGCTGTATGATGAGTTGACCACAAGAATAATCCAGGTGCTCCAAATATGTTTTAAACAAGGTTTCTACTCTTCAGATTGACAGAAAGGTGAACAGTTGAGATGTTCTACAATGAACTATCCTTAAGAATGAACTTATAAAAAATCAGAAATGTAATACAAAGAAGCATATTCAATTAACATGGTGATGGTCTGGTATTAGTACTTTCTACTTGTCATTAGTTCTACCGATGTACCCCATGAATTTCAATAAGGAGAGCAAATACAGTATTAGTTTTTTTTTAAATGAAATTTACTTATAAAGGTTGTAGCTAAAGCTAGGGCAAAGAGATAACAATGTTATTATGACATATAATTGAAATTTTGGTAGCCAGGTAAGGAGTAACTAGATCAGGTTCCCACTCCAGCTCTTACCTGAGCTGTCAATGCAAGTAACAGCATCCACAGCGTCAAACAAACCATATTCAGTTGTCGTTTTGACTGCTTGCTCAAGAATCATTATCCATTATACAATTAAAAAAGGAACGTTGGAATGCATCCTAATAAACCCCTAAAATGTTTTAAAAGTGTAAACATGAAAATGTTGGCCGCCTAAAAGGCGACGAACAACTTACCATCACTCATCTATTTTGTAACCTTATGTATTGCTATGGAGTTGTTCTCAGCAAATTGTTGTCTTGTTTACGATTTTGCTTCTTTAAACATTTCTCTTACCTATAGAGTACCGATCAATGAGAGGCAAAGTATTTTAGTAACTAATCCTGCAGAACAATGAGATTTGGAGGGTGTAAAAGTCATGAATGGCCACCTATATTTGATCCAGAATAACATGTCAGATTCTTCACATCCTAACTAAAGATAAAAGCTTTGTTCTAGATCACTACATGTACCTTCAGAAGAACATTCTCATTGTTCTCCAACTAAGTCAGGTGGTAGCATTAGAAAGATTCTCCTTGGTGTCAGCGTGATTGTCTGCTTGCGATGTATCCACCTACCATTTTCAATTCCCACAGCACAACTTTCTTTCCTAATTGGAGTTTGCAGTTTCTGTATGAGTTCTCATCTGCAGCAGTGTGAGAGCAATTACTGTTTTTCGTCGGTAACAATATCTTCTGCTCTAATAGAAAAACCATCGAGAGCAACAGGAGTCAAGATTGAAGCCTGATCAAGATATAGATAGCCGTCTTGACACAGAACAGCACCCAGTGGATCATGCCAAAATCTCACATTATTCCCTTTGTAAACATTGTTTTCAGCACCCCATTTATATAAATGTTTCACTTTATGCAGTCCTCTCCAAAACTGAGAGGTGTCTTGATAAGGGGATCCAAGGAAACCTTTGCCTTTCATATATTTAGCATCCAACAGTTTAAACCAGAGTTCATTTGGTTTCTTATCAATCTTCCATATCCATTTTGTAATCAGGCACTCATTTATGAGATAGGTATTGATGATCCCGAACCCTCCATGAGCTCTAGGCTTAGTTACAGAAAGCCACTTAGGCAGCCATGCGATATTTAAAATTATCCCCAGCTCCTTGCCAAAAGAATTTTGCTCTGACAGTATCCATTTTCTTGTGAACCCCTTTAGGGAGTATATAAAAACCCATAACATACATAGGCAGGTTACTCAGACATGAGTTTTTTATTTAACTAAAAAAAAATTCTTGCCACCAGAAGTCATGTGCTTGCCTTTCTGGGGATCCAATTTTTTCATCATCCTAGTTGACACCCCTTGGAAGGCATTACTGTCCAGCATTCTGTCAGACACAGGTATCCCTAAGTACATGATGGGAAGCTCTGCTAGTTTACAATTTACCTAAGGGAAGCCAAACATCACCACCTCACTCTTATGATAATTGATTTTGAGGCCCGATAACCACTCAAAGCAATAGAGCAATATTTTCAGATTTAGTATTGAAGTGCCAGACCCATCTGTCATAATCATCGTGTCATCCGCATATTGGATGTGTGAGATTCCATTCTCAATTACAGAGTCAAGCACCCCCACCATCAAATTCTTCTCTATAGCTTTATCAGGCATTGCACTCGAAGCATCAACCACCAGGTTGAATAAAAGGGGAGATAATGGGTCTCCTTGTCTCTGTCCCCTCAAGGTTTTAAAGTAGGGACCCCTTGTCCCATTGATGTTAATACACACCTGGCCCTTGATGTTAATACACACCTGGCCCCCTCTGATAGTTTGCATGACCCAACTAATCCACTTATCCAGGAAGCCTTTCCCATGTAGCACTTCCTCAGTTCCTCCAAGAAATCCCATTGTACTTAATCATAGGCTTTTTCAAAATCAATTTTGAAGATTATCCTTTGCCTTTTTATCCCTCTTCAAAGAATGGACTACCTCATGAAGAATCACCACTCCTTCCAAAATACTTCTTCCTTTAATAAAGCCAGTTTGATTTGCTCCAATCACACCCTTTGCCAATGGAATCAATCTCTTTGTTAGCACCTTGGTAAAACCTTTATAATCCACATTTAAGAGGCAAATAGGCCTATATTGCTTAATAGTATTTGCATCCTGAACTTTAGAAACCAATCTGATCACCCCATAGTTCAATCTCTTAATATCAAGATATCCTCTATGAAACTCCAAGAACATGCCATAATATTTGTCCTTAACTGTTCCCAAAACTTCTAAAAAAAGGTAGCCCCAAAGACATTTGGACCAGGAGCAGCATCCTGTTTCATGTCAAAAACTGCTTGTTTAACCTCATCTTGATCAACCCCTCCTTGCTCTCTCCTACTTTTCCAGTGCCAGCCCAAAACTCCTGTGATAAGAAATATATGCCTTTGTCCCACTAGACCAAACAAATTCTTATAGAACTGGACAGCATGGCTCATAATGTCCTCCTAGTTTGTAACAATCCCTTGTCAGTCTCCAACTGTACAATAGTCCCATTTCTCCTTCTTCCATTTGCATCTCCAGCCACTAACCAATGCTTACCCATTCTCTGTCTCCAATAGAGTTCTTCTTCTGCAGATAAGTCTTCTAAATGTCTACCAACCTTAAGTATTGCTATGGAGTTGTTCTCAGCAAATTGTTGTCTTGTTTCGGTTTTGCTTCTTTAAACATTCCTCATTCCTATACAGCATAGACCAATGAGAGGCAAAGTATTTTTGTAACTAATCCTGCAGAACAATGAGAATTGAAGGGTGTAAAAGTCATCAGCCTGAATGGCCACCTATATTTGTTCCAGAATAACATGTCAGATTCTTCACATCCTAACTAAACATAAAAGCTTTGTTTCGACATCACTACATGTACCTTCAGAAGAGCATTCTCATTGTTCTCCAACTAGGTCAGCTGGTAGCACTGGATAGATTCTCCTTGATATCAGCGGAATTATGCATCCACCTCGCTTTTCAATCCCTACAGCACGGATCTCTTTCCTAATTGGAGCTTGCAGTTTCTGCATATGAGTCCTCATCTGCAGCAGTGTGAGAGCAACCATTGTTTTTCGTCAGTAACCATACCTTCTGCTCTAATAGAAAAAAACATCGAGAGCAGCAGGATTCGAGATTGTAGCCTGATCATGGTATAGATAGCCGTCTTGACACAAAACAGAACCCAATGGCTCTGCAGACAGCTCTGGAACCGCCCGGCCACCTCCCCATTGTCAGGAATTTGGGGGCGAGCGCGGCGCCCGTAGGACCTGACGCGGAGCGCGAACTCCAGTGGAAGCGTGCGGACGTGGGTTTGCCTACTGCACCGTGCTGGCGGTGCCCCCGCACGCCGGAGCGGAATTAAAGTGAGACGAAGAAGAGGAGCCACGGTCCCGAGCAGGGATGCAAGGGTGGCGACTGGAGAGGGCGGCGCTAGAGTTAGAGGAACAAGCGAGGAGAGCACATGGCGGCACCACGAGAAACGGCGTGCCCAGGCCCCGCGCCGCGCCTTGGTCCGCGTGTTGCCTGATGCGACGGCCTCCGCGCCGCCCCTGGCGGTGCCGCCGTGCTTGCTGTTGTGCTCGCCCGCAGACACCCTGGGCCGCTTCGTGCGAGACTGCATCTGCACGCGCGGTCCGGGACACCGCGTCGAACTTGGCTCAGTGGCGGTTCACGGTTGAACACTTGGGCTGCATCCAACTGGGCCTTGGGCCTGGCCTCCGAGCGGTAGAGAACCTGAGCAGCCCACCGAACCGGGCAACTGGATGAATCCAGTTCATCTAGGTACAGTGGTCGCCTCAAAAAAAAAAAAAAAAAACTAGGTACAGTGATGTTTCTCAAAAATATATAGGCACAGTGACATAGTGAGACGATTTCAGCATTCTTCTTCTTTCTTGACTATTCCTGAGATCTAGAGGACAATCAGTTTGTGGAAATCTGTTTGTATAGCTCAAACAATGTACACAAGTGATAACACAGAACATTGCATGCACAAACATTATGGCATCGGCGTAGAACATTGATATGCCTTTTTCTTCTCATGACATATAAAAAGGCAAACATTGCCGCTATTTAATTCAAGCAAAGTTTTGGGTTCACTATGCCTTGATGGAATGAGCATTTTATTCTATTTTCCGGTTTGTTTTGGTGCAGCTCATTTCGACAGACATTCTGTGCGTACAGAACACAGAAACTGCTCCCGACTTGATATTGGTTTGGCAGATGCAATGCAAGGGATGCAACGGATATACTGTTCAAGATTACTGCAATATATCACCATGGTTCCCAGAAACAAAGAAAGCGTAAGGTAGGCTACGGCCATACATGATGCCGAGCATAAGCCACCTAACAGTACTAGTGTTGAGCATCCATTGCAGTAACAGCTAGCTAACAGGACGATCGAGTTACCTACTCGAGCCTTAAATTGATCCACTTCCTCTTGTACATCTCTCCATCTTGCACCATGCGCAAGATCTCCTCCTTGCTCAGCCGTCCGCTGTGGCTAGTGATGGTGATGTCGTTCTTCCGCCCAGTGGTCTTGTCCTTCGCCGACACGTTCAACACGCCGTTCGCGTCAATAGCGAAGGTGACATCGATTTTAGGTACCCCCTTGGGCACCGGAAGGATGCCGGTGAGTTCGAACTCACCGAGCAGGTGGTTGTTCTTAGTACTCTTGCTCTCGCCTTCGTACACGGGAAATTGCACGGTGGTCTGGTTGTCATAGAGGGTGCTGTAGTCGTTCACTTTCTTGGTCGGGATAGGGGTGTTCCTCGGGATCACCACGCTCATTGTAAAATCACCATTAATCCCTACCCCAAGCGAGAGTGGAGTGACGTCGAGCAGAAGCATATCCCCCACCCTCGCATCGCAGATTTCACCACTGAGTATGGAGGCCTGGATAGCAGCGCCGTATGCAACGGCTTCATCAGGGTTGATGCTACAACAGAGCTCCTTCCCGCCAAAGAAGTCCTGCAGCATGCTCTGCACCTTGGGGATACGAGTAGAGCCGCCCACGAGGACAACATCGTCGACGCTGGTTTTGTCTACCTTGGCATCAAGGAGGCACTTCTCCACGGTCTCCATGAACCCACTGAAAAGGTCTTTGTTGAGCTCCTCAAATCGAGAGCGGGTGATGGATACATTGAAGTCGATGCCGTCATGCAGTGAGTCAACCTCAATGCTGGTCTCTGTCGTGGAAGACAACATCCTCTTTGCCCTCTCGCAGGCAGTCTTGAGCCGCCGGAGTGCCCTCTGGTCGCTTCGGATGCCCACCTTCCTGTGTTTCCTTAAGAAGTCACGGAGACAGAATCTCACCAACTCATTATCAAAATCCGCACCGCCAAGGTGACTGTCACCGGCGACGGCCTTCACCTCGAACAGAACCATGCCAATGTCGACGCCTGAGTCAATGCTGAGGAGGGAGACATCGAAGGTGCCACCTCCAAGGTCGAAAATGAGCACCGTCTTCCCTTTGCTGCTGATGACGGGCATCTTGTCGTACGCAGTCCTCCCTTTGCTTCTGATGGGCATCTTGTCTAGACCATATGCAATGGCGGCAGCAGTGGGCTCGTTGATGATGCGCATGACATTCAGGCCAGCGATGGTGCCTGCATCTATTGTGGCCTGGCGCTGAGAGTTGTTGAAGTAGACAGGAACAGTGATAACTGCATTCTTGATCGTGGTACCAAGGTAGACTTCGGCTGTATCCCTCATTTTGGCCAGCACCATGGAGGAGATCTCCTCAGCCAAGAACTGCTTCTCCTCACCTTTGAACTGCACCACAATCATTGGACGGTCCTCAGGACCAGCAACGACTTTGAAAGGCCACAGCTTAATATCTTCTTGTACAGACTCATCACTGAAACGGCGGCCAATCAGTCGTTTCACCTCTGTAGAAAATTAGACATGTAGTATCAATCAGAACAATCCATGAATACCTTAGTTTCAGTAATCTGATTAGCATCTGTTGACATTTCTGTAAAAAAAAATATTTGATACTGCCTAGGCAAACTTCTACATGCCCAGATTCAGAATTTACGAATTTGTAACCATTAATAAGCAAATCAAGAGAAAAATAATCTGTGCAGTGATAGGATTTTCACTAGAATATCATGACTTTCATTGGACAGTTGCAGCATTGCCATGAATTATCACTTAAGCAGCATCCTTGCAATGCGATCGAGTCCAACCCTGTTTTTTCAGATTTAACGAGATGAATTGAACAATCAGTGCACTCAGAAAAGGGGTTTACCAAGGTTTAGGGGTTCCAGGGGATACTAAACAATATTAACCAAGATGAAAAATTGCTAATTTTAAAATCCGTGGATAATAAGAAAGATAAAGGCAGAAATTAGGGGAAAAAATCAGAAGCAGAACAGGGCAGGTAGAGAAAAATGCTGTATCAATCCATTCATCGCCCAGCCCCGGAGACGGAGTTACAGCAAGCATCGTTTGCAGCGGGGATTCGATGGATCTAGAATTCTATATAGTGTCGGATGCTCCGGCGAGCTCTGAGCCGCCGGCCATGGAGTTTTGTGATTCGCACTATATCGATCTGGGCTGGGATGCGCACAACGGGAAAAAAAAAACCCCACCTTTGCGCTTCAGGTACAACTAGAAAACCCCAGCCGACTACCAACACTACCAGCTATTCAAGTGAAGGCTACGGAAGGGAGAAACACCGGCGAGTAGTACTTACCGAAGATGGTGTTGGTGGGGTTTAGGGCGGCCTGGTTCACGGCCGCTTCGCCGACGAGCCTCTCGGTGCTGTTGAAGGCGACGCAGGACGGCGTGAGGCGATTGCCCTGGTCATTGGCGATGACCTCGCCGCGGTCGTGCCGCCACACGGCCACGCAGGAGTAAGTGGTACCGAGGTCGATGCCGACCGCCGGACCATCGCTCTTCGAAGTGGCCGCCATCTTCCTTCCCACAGAAGACAGAACGGTGTGCGAGAAGAGTAGTACTACTTTCACAACGCCGAGCAGAGTGAAGTATGCGGCGTGCTCATATGTGTGCCAGTGTGTGGGAAGTCCACACCCCCGAAAAGTGAAGGGGAATTGCTATGTCAGAAAAATTTACAAAAACATTATTTAAACTCCTATAGCATATTGTATCACGTTTCATTTATTTGTGGTAAAAATATTATCCTACCATGGGGTAACTAGGCTCAAAAGAATTGTCTCGTAATGTACATCTAAAACTGTATAATTAGTTATTTTTTTTACCTACATTTCATACTCGAACATATGTTTTTTGGTGTATTTAATGTGATGTGATAGAGTGGAAAAACTTAAAAGTTAGGTTAGAAATTTTAGCCATCTAAACCAGGCCTTGGCTTAAAAAGTTACTCTAGTTGAACTAAAAATCATACAAATGCATAGTTAAATAAAGAAAACCAGAAAAAAAAATAAAAGCATATCCAGCATTTGTTTCACAACCACTAAGCATCAACCAGCTTATCGCTACGGAAATCATGAGCCAAACTACATATTTCTTTATTTTTCTTTCAACTCCAGTGGTACTTCTATAAATTCATCCCAGCAGTGCATGACATGTGATGTGAGACCCACATGTTATCCTCTTTCTGTTTCCATCGACAAACTCGAGGGATTAGCCGGTAGGTCCTGCCAAAAGGGGAGTTGTTGGAGCGCTGTAGGGAGCCATGCCTGCTAGGAACCCGCGTTGGGAACCATAAGGAGCGCTGCATGTAAGGAAAAGGCATCGGCGGAGGAAGACAGACATCAGGGAGGGGCTCCGTGGTGAGGAGGCTCATGGGGGAGGGGCGCCGCCGACAAAGGAAGCCTGCGAGGAAGGGGCACCACCGGTGAGGAGGAGGCCCACAACCCGCGTCGAAGCCAGGCACACTGCGAGAGAGACACGCTTTGAAAGAGAGGAAAGCAAGTGTAGAAAAATAGGTAGACAGATTTGTTGGGCCAACAAAGTATTAGGTATTTTGATAGGTAGCATGTTATTTAGAGCAACTCTAGCACACCGCTACTTAAGCCTCCATAGCTAAATATTGAGTCTCAAACAAAAAAAAATACACTAACTCCAACGGCCCCCTACTATAAGGAGGAAATGACAAATGACTCGCCCGACATTGTCTACCAGACTGGGGCCTAAATTTGGCTACTGCCGTGGGAGTGGATTCAAAAAGGCCAACAAAAGTAGGACGCAACACTCCTGCTCGAGTTGCTCTTAGGGTGCTAGAGTACTTGCTTTTTTTTCTTCTTCCTTCTCATTCATTCAAAGTGTTTACCCAGCAAGTCACACAATGCTGCAAAAACCATTAAATTAAGGTCTACGGACTCTAGCTACTAGATGAATCAGTTCATCTAGGCACAGTGATAGTGAAACGATTTCAGTGTTATGCTTCTTGCTTGACTATTCCTGAGGTCTAGAGGACAAAATTTTATGGAAATTAATCTGTCTGTTTAGCATAAACAATGAAAGGCACATCGGCGTTTAATTTTTGGTGTATGATGCCGCAATGGAATGATTATTTTATTTATGTTCCCGGATTGATCTTTTTTCTTTTTTTTTTTTTTTTAACCGAGGGCATCCCTATTTCCATTCCATTACTTTCATAACTGAAATACATCCACAATTTAGAGTTTATTCCCGGATTGATTTGGTGCAGTTCATTCGACAAATTAAACGTTGGCGACCTTGATATTAGTTTGGCAGACGCAAGGAATAATGTAACGGATGTACTGTAGAAAACTATTACGGAGTACACCAATAATCACACCATGGTTCCAGAAACAAAGAAAGCGTAAAGTGTAGGCTACGGCCACACATATGCCAAGCCAGAAGTCACGTAAGCAAGCATCCATTGCAATAACAGCCTAACAGGACGATCGAGTTACTTACTCGAGCCTTAAATTGGTCCCATTCCTCTTGTACATCTCTGCCTCTTGCACCATGCGCAAGATCTCCTCCTTGCTCAGCCGTCCGCTGTGGCTTGTGATGGTGACGCCGTTCTTCTGCCCGGTGGTCCTGTCCTCCGCCGACACGTCCAGGACGCCGTTCGCGTCGATAATGAAGGTGACATCGAACTGAGGTACGCCCTGGGGTTCCGGAAGGATGCCGGTGAGTCTGAACTTGCCCAGCAGGTGGTTGTTGTTGGTGCTTGCGCTCTCGCCTTCATACACCTCAAATAGCGCACTGGTCTGGTTGTTATAGAAGGTGCTGAAGCCGTCCTTCACTATCGTGGTCGGGAAGGGGGTGTTCCTTGGGATCACCACGTTCATTGTATCATACCAGGTCTTTATCCCAAGAGAGAGTGGAGTAACGTCGAGCACAAGCATATCGCCCACCTTCCCATCGCGGATTTCACCACTGAGGATAGAGGCCTGAATAGCAGCACCGTACGCAACGGCTTCATCAGGGTCGATGCTGCAGCAGAGCTCCTTCCCATCGAAGAAGTCCCGCAGCATGCTCTGCACCTTGGGGATACGAGTAGAGCCGCCCACGAGGACAACATCGTGGACGCTGGTTTTGTCCACCTTGGCATCGAGGAGGCATTTATCCAGGGTCTCCATAAACACGCTGAAAAGGTTTTTGTTGAGCTCCTCGAATCGAGACCGGGTGATGGAGACACTGAAGTCGATGCCGTCATAGAGCGAGTCAACCTCAATGGTGGCCTCTGTCGTCGAAGACAGCATCCTCTTGGCCCTCTCGCATGCAGTCCTCAGCCGCCGGAGCGCCCTCTGGTCGCTTCTGATGCCTGTCTTAAAGTGTTTTCTTATGAAGTCACGGAGGCAGAATCTCACCAACTCGTTATCAAAATCCGCGCCGCCGAGGTGACTGTCGCCGGCGACGGCCTTCACCTCGAACAGACCCATGCCAATGTCGACGCCCGGGTCAATGCTGAGGAGGGAGACGTCGAAGGTGCCACCACCAAGGTCGAAAACGAGCACCGTCCTCCCTTTCGCTTTGCTACTGACGGGCAACTTGTCGAGGCCGTAGGCGATGGCGGCGGCGGTGGGCTCGTTGATGATGCGCATGACGTTCAGGCCTGCGATGGTGCCGGCGTCAATGGTGGCCTCGCGCTGCGCGTTGTTGAAGTAGACAGGGACGGTGACCACGGCGTTCTTGACCGTAGTGCCGAGGTACACCTCGGCCGTCTCCCTCATCTTGGTCAGCACCATGGCGGAGATCTCCTCGGGCATGAACTGCTTCTCTTTGCCTTTGTACTGCACCTCGATCATCGCCCGGTCGTCACGACCTGCCACGACTTTGAAAGGCCACAGCTTGATATCTTCTTGCACAATCTCGTCACTGAACTGGCGGCCGATCAAACGCTTTACTTCTGTAAAAACGTAGTAATGTCGTCAGTTGAGTGCTGAATGAACCGTAAATACTAGCATAGTTCCAGTAATTTGATTTGTAATAACTCGTGTCATTATTTCGAAATGTGCTACTATACTTGCTATTGCTAGCCATTAAAAACTTATAACACCTGTTCTTTCATATTCTCTGAACTCTGAAGGTTGTACCTTAATCATGCTCTTGATTGCCATACATGAGTTGTTTTGAACGAAAGGCTTTCATGCCACTAGCTAACATTAGTATTTAATAGGAGGGTTAATGGAAACTAAACATCCATATAGAGAGAAGACGTAAGGGGTAATCCACTAAAATAAGGTAAAAACTGGCACAAATACGAGCAGGCATCTAGAGAGGAATTTAAAAGAATTGTGGGGACGCAGTGGTGCGATTGTGACAGAGCTACAAAGAAGCTCGCCATTATATTGCGCCTCCTGTTTCGTGATCTAGTAGTACTACGTAATATTCAGTCGTGAACACCTTCGGCTAGATTCATCAACTGGAGAAAAAAAATATAACAAAGGAACAGGTTGTGTGTGTGCAGTCCTCTCCGAAAACGGTGTTGGTGGGGTTCGAAGCGGCCTGGTTTTCGGCCGCCTCGCCGACAAACATCTCGTCGTCGGTGAACGCCACCGCGGATGGCGTGAGGCGGTTGCCCTGGTCGTTGGGCATGACCTCGCCGCGATCTCGCCGCCATATGGCCACACATGAGTATGTCGTCCCCAGGTCGATGCCGATCGCCGGCCCGCCGCCTTTCGAAGTCACCATCGGCTCGTGTAGATTTAGCCCTAGTAGGTACTAGATACGAGCTCAGGGGATACGTGGATGATGCGGACGGCATGTATATATAGGCGACGAAATAAGATTAGGAGTGACGACATTTTGTAACTTGGTTTTTATGTTGCAATTATTAAGCACGGTATTTAATGTTTTTGGTTTGGTGATGAAATTTAAGGGAGCCTCACCCGTTGGATGAGACTATTCTATACGAGTTCACATGTACTATACTCGTACGCATGTGTCACAGAAGCATTGTACGAGATTTTATACGATTCACGTGTATATATATACTCGTCAAACACAATGAAGTGATCTTAGATCAGTTGGTAAGATCTCTAGTGGAACCTGTCCACCTAGATTCGAGTCCTCAACTTGACTCGGGTGCTCGTATTTTTCTGGATTTTATTCCAGTATTTTCCGACGTTATGCTTAGTGGTTAGCAACGTTCCCCTCGACAACGAGGCGTCAATGGTGGCTTCGGGAATCTCTAGATCTGCCTAGCGACGTTTCCCTCGAAAAGGAGGCACTAATGGTGGCTTTGGGAATATCTAGATCTGGCTAGCGACGTTCCCTCGAAAACGAGACGCCAATGGTACCTTCGGGAATCTCTGACCCTATTCTTCGGAGGTGCTTATAGTTAATGGTGACTTTGGGAATCTCTAAATCTGTAGGTCCAGTTCTTCGGAGGTGCTTATAGGGGTAGAGTGAGTAATTAACGGTCTAGTTCTACGGAGGTGCTTATAGCAATAATAACTTCAGAAATCGGCTCAGTTTTTCAGAGGGGTTTATTACTACACAACGATGGGGAATCCGATGCTGGATGCTTGTAGAGATATGAACTGCTCAACTGATTTTCATGTGCAACGTGCCACCAATTAACGCTGAGTGCTTGTATTTTTTATTTATTTTAGAATTTAACAGCTTTATTTTAATGGTATTATATGCGACGTGTCCAAGACTATGATTTGCAACTAAAAAAATTATTAAATATTTTATACTAACCAATGAACCTACGTATGCTTCCACACAGATTATTACAAAAATACAATCTTGTCAGACATAATCCGGCCCTAGCTAGGCTCCAAGCAAAAGAGCACTTTTAGCGGCCCACGGGTCGACTACACTGCCGAACCCGCACGTTCTCCTTCCCCGCGCCGCACGCTCGTCTCGCCGAGTCGCGCTTCCAACAATGCCCCCGTGCCCATCGACGGTGGCTAGAAGGATTTTACCCCGGTGCCCAATGGGCACGCCTACCGTTATTACTCAAAAAAAAAGGGGGGGGCACGCCTACCGTTGATCAAGACTCACCAGCTCGCGGCGTCTCGGCTGTGGCTCACTCGCTATCTTCGCGCAGGCAGAGGTGGCCTCGGACTGTCGCGTGTCGAGACAGGTTATTATGATCCATATGTTCAGCATTATGTCTCTGCAATCTTCTTGTTTAATCAAAAAATTAAGGTAGAAATCTGTCTACTCCTGAGTCATGACAACAGCTAGCAACGTGATCAATTACCATGTTCCAGCGACTTGGGTGAGGAAGTTCCTATAGGTCAGCGGTATAAACATACAGTGAGACTGAAGCTTTTTGCATCATGCTAGAAATGGAGCAGTAATCTGTGTGTTTCACTTAAACAGTGCTCAGGTAAATAAAAAAATTGTTTATGACCCTTAAGCCAGTTTAACAACCATCATGAATTGTTATAGTCACTTGCAGTTCTGATTTGATCGATGGGTTTTAGGCCATGTAGTTAGCACTTAGCATCCTTTTAATGTTCTAACAAATGAAAAATCGTGACACCCTTTTGTCATCAGACAAACACTGCGTACAGATCTAGTATCAGACATACACATGACACTGAAACTATGCCAACTCGTTTGGCTGATGAAAGGCATTCAAGATACAGTAAAAGATTATACTATAGTAGTCTAGCAACATCAATTAAAGCATGACTCCACTTCCGCAGAAGATGAAAGCACTAGCTAGTCAAAGCCTCAAGTTGCATTGTCATATGTAAGCACACCCAATTCAGTACGACTTAATTCTAGGGAGAAGTGGTATGCAAATTGCAAAAGATCATCTAAAAGAATCCCTATGATCAGCCATGGTAAGGGTTGCAGAATCACTTTCCACGACCACGCTTAGTTGATACCCATTCTCCTGTATCTCTCTGTCGCCTCCACCATGCGGTCGAGTTCCTCCTTGTGCAGCCGGCCACTGTGGTTAGTGATGGTGATGCTGTTCATCTGCCCGCTGGTCTTGTCCTCCGCCGACACATTCAGGACGCCGTTCTCATCGATTTCAAACATGACCTCGAGATGGGGAACGCCCCTGGGCCTGGGAAGGATCCCAGAGAGATGGAACTGGCCGAGCAGGTTGTTTTCCTTGATGCTCGCACTCTCGCCCTCGTACACCTCGATGCACACAGAGTCCTGATTGTCATACCTGGTGGTAAAGTCATCTGCCCTCTTCTTGACAGGAATCGCTGTATTCCGTGGAATCATCGTCCTCATTATGTCCACTGTCGTCTTCCCCATAACAGTCTTCGTGACACATAACCCTAGCGAAAGAGGCGTGACGTCCCGGAGAAGCATATCCAGCAGCCTCCCATCATCGGTTTTGCCACTGAGAATAAAGGCATGGATGGCAGCGCCGTATGCAACAGCTTCATCAGGGTTGATGCTCCGGCGAAGCACTTTCCCATCAAAGAATTCCTGGAGCATGTTCTGCACCTTGGGGATGCGGGTGGAACCACCCACGAGGACAACATCGTGGATCCTGCTCTTGTCCACTCTGGCATCACGGAGGCACTTTTTCAATGCCTCCATGCATTTGCTGAAGAGGTCTTTGTTCAGTTCCTCAAATCGGGAGCGGGTGATGGTGGTGCAGAAGTCAATGCCATCATGGAGGGAGTCCACCTCAATGGTAGTCTGTGTCGCAGAAGACAACATTCTCTTTGCCCTCTCGCAGGCAGTCCTGAGTCGCCGGAGTGCCTTCTGGTTTCTTTTGATCCCCATCTTCTTGTGTTTCCGTATGAACTCCTGTAGAGCATACTCCACCATCTCATTGTCGAAATCCGCTCCACCAAGGTGAGTGTCGCCAGCGATGGCCTTTACCTCAAAGATACCCTTATCCATGGAGACACCTGGATCAATGTTAAGGAGGGAGACATCGAAGGTACCACCACCAAGATCAAAGACGAGCA
Organism: Hyparrhenia diplandra; assembly: GCA_015847255.1. NCBI lineage: Eukaryota > Viridiplantae > Streptophyta > Magnoliopsida > Poales > Poaceae > Hyparrhenia > Hyparrhenia diplandra. Next base: position 115,276 of record JADLZK010010562.1, read on the forward strand.
CTGTTCTCACAGTGTTGCTGATGGGCATCTTCTCAAGACCATAGGCAATAGCGGCAGCAGTGGGTTCGTTGATGATGCGCATGACATTCAAGCCAGCGATGGTGCCTGCATCTATTGTGGCCTGGCGCTGAGAGTTGTTGAAGTAGACAGGAACAGTGATAACTGCATTCTTGATTGTGGTGTCAAGGTAGACCTCGGCTGTCTCCCTCATTTTGGCCAGCACCATGGATGATATCTCCTCAGGAAAGAACTGCTTCTCCTCACCTTTGAACTGCACCACAATCATTGGGCGGTCCTCAACATCAGCGACAACTTTGAAAGGCCACAGCTTGATATCTTCTTGTACAGGCTCATCACTGAAACGGCGACCAATTAGTCGTTTCACCTCTGTAGAAAATTAGTCATGTATCAATCAGAGTGAACCATGTATAGCTTAGCTTCAGTAATTTGATTACAATCTGTTGACATTTCTGTTAGGAAAAAAAAGAGAGAAAATGATTGGATACTGCCTAGGCTAGACTTGGATGTGCCCAGATTCAGAATTTACGAATTTGTAACCATCATTAAGCAAATTAAGAAAAAAATAATAATCTGTGCAGTGCTGGGATTTTCACTAGAATATCCTGGCTTTCATTGGACAGTTGCAGCATTGCCATGAGTTGAACAATGAGTGCACGACAGAAGTTTAGGGGTTCCTGGGGATACTAAATAATCAGCATCCTTGCAATGCGATCGACTCCAAACCTGGTTTTTAGATCTAACGAGATGAATTGAACAATCAGTGCACGACAGAAGTTTAGGGGTTCCTGGGGATACTAAATAATCTTCTAAGACGAAAAAGTGTACTTCTAAAATCCATGGGTAAGAAAATAAACTGCAGAACAAGCCAGGTAAAGAAGAAGGTTGTAGCAATCCATTCATCGCGGCAAGCATCGTTTACAGCGGGGGATTCGATGGATCTGGAATTTTATATACTGTCTGACGTTACGGTGAGCTCTGACTCTCTGAGCCGCTGCCCATCGAGTTTTGTGACTCGTACTACTGATCGAACAAATATCGATCTGGGTTGGGTGCCCATAAAGACACCGAAAAAACCCCCGTCTAGAAAGCCCCCGCCGACTACCAACAAAAGGGGCGATGAACCCTAACAGCTACTGAAGTGAAGGCAACAGAAGCGAGAAACACCGGCGAGAAGTACGCAAGTACTCACCGAAGATGGTGTTGGTGGGGTTTAGGGCGGCCTGGTTCACGGCGGCTTCCCCGACGAGCCTCTCGGCGCTGTTGAAGGCGACGCAGGACGGCGTGACGCGATTGCCCTGGTCGTTGGCGATGACCTCGCCGCGGTCGTGCCGCCACACGGCCACGCAGGAGTAGGTCGTCCCCAGATCGACGCCAATCGCCGGGCCGTCGCTCTCCGAAGCAGCCGCCATCTTTCCTTCCTTCCGAGAGAAGCGTGTGCGAGTGTAGAGTAAAGTTCAGAAGGCCAACCGTAGAGGATCTCGTTCCCTTTCCTGCGAGTGCGAGAAGAGTAGCAGTACTACCTCCGCAACGCCGAACAGAGGTGAGGGAGGGAGCGCATGTGTGTGCCAGTGTGTGATGTAAAAATAAAGAAAACAAATAATTATACTACAGTAAATAAATAAATAAAACAAAGAGAAGATTAAAAAACCACATAGAACAAAAAAAAAGAAATGAAACAGGAAAAGAAAAGAAAAACGAACTGAACTGCAGTAAGCATCGATCTTATGCACTCTGCCCGCTGTGGGCTGCGCGCTCTTTGTGGGCCGCATCATGGGCCTTGCCCACTCAAAGCAACGTCTGCACACGCACACCACACAGCCATACCCCACCACACAGCCATACCCCACCACACAGCCATACCGCAGTCCCTCCTGCTGGCCCGATGTGTCATTTAAAAGTAATATTTGGTGTGGAGCATCTCGGCGGTCACGGCGTCCACGTCGTCCGAAATACGTGATTGGTCCGCTTTTTTTACAAAAGAGTCCCTCTGTTTGTACGAAATCATATTCCGGCCTTTCGGGCCCCTCCTCCACAAGAACTATGATTGGATTTCTTTCAAACAGGACCCTGTACTATGTGCCTTTTGCAATAACACCCCCGCCGGCCCCTACCAAATATATACGGCCTCTCCTCACGGTAAAAAACTACCGAAGCCTTCGCTCTCCGTCTTCTCCCGATGCGGCGTCCTGGGAGGGCGCCCCGCGCCGGCGCCTCCACCTCCGCCGGCTCCCTAGCGCGGGCGCCGTGCGGCCAAGTATGGCCTACGGCGCACGCCGCGCTGGGCAGGCTTGGGCTTGGCACGGCGCGCCAGGCGGCGGCACACAAGATCCGTGGCCGCACGGCGGAGGGCGCGGCCGGGGGCGCCGGCGCGGCGGGGCGGCGGCCCGGCGCAGTGCCCCCTCCCTTCTCCTCTCTCTGTCCCGGTTAGGGGTTAGGGTTACGGTGACGGGCGACGCGCCGGCTGGGGGCCACGCGCCCACGGCCCGGAGCCGGGGCCGAGGACGACAGGGCCGCCGCCCCGCCCGCTCGAGGAAGGGAAAGTGCCGCCGCCGCACATCTCGCCCTCGTCACAACCACCGGGTGTGGCTCGTCGGGCGCGACAGTCTCGGGGGGCCCGACCTGAGACAAAGCTCGCGGGCCGCCGGGATGCGGAGAGGTGTGGGTGGCGCCGCGGCCAAGGTCGCCGGGGAAGCCGGAGTCGAAGCTCGCGAGAGCCGACGGTGGAAAGCCGAGCTGGGTCGTCGGGCTCATGAGTTGTCGGGGACACGACCGCCATGGGCCCTCGCGCCGCCGATGGGGACCGATGCCCTGTTTGTCCTCCCCACCGGGACTCCCACCATGCCTCCCTCCGGCCGCCACGCGCGCCGCCCTCCGGCCGCCGGGACGGCGCGCCGCTCCGACACACCTGCTTCCTCGGCCTCCCTGCTCGCCAAATCCCCGACGGAAGCGAGGGAGCGAGGATGTGCCGCCTCCGAGGGCGCGGGCCCATCGGGCCGCCAAGGTCGTGGTTCCCTTTGGACTACCGGCCTCTCATGAGTGCTTGTTACGCTCAATTCCAATACTTTCCCCAATTCCCAAATCTCATTCGGTGTGTTTTGGTTTGGACATCATTGTGGATCTGTCATGCTCGTCGCCCTCGTCAACTAGGGACTCAACGCCCGATGGATGGTGTCTCGGTGGCTAATCACCATAGCAAAGAACAAAGCACATCACAAGAAAAGATTGATCAAACCGCAATTCTGTATTAAGCAAAGGTGATGTGTGCTATTGCTTGTTATAATCGGGAATGCAAAGCAGCAAAGATGTGTGCCAATAATCGAGTTCCCTTGATTTGTTACGAATGAACCAACCATATTTTTCTCGATATGTTCCATGAATTAACAATTTCGTGTCTTGGATTGGAATACATCAACACCTTGCAACTTTTGTTTATGGCATTATCAAAGGCGCCACACGCATGAGAAAAATTTCCATATGATCTGTTATCTATTGAGTTCATGACATTATTCATTTTATTCTTAATTCATGGAATTATCCATAAAAAATGGTTATACGGTACTCTATGCAAGTAGTACGATATGCCTATCTTTTTTAGCAATCGTGAATTTTTGGTAATGAACTTTCTCGATATTATCTAAAGATGGTTATTTCGGGGTAGTGGCTCGACGAGACATTTAAGGTAGCAAGTCTAATCTGCGGGCAAAGCGGGATCTCTACCGGGTGAATTTACTAACCGATAGTTTTATCTTTAGGCAACCATCAAAGTGTGAAAGAATTTAGTCCCTCGCTATCCATCGGGCATGCGGTTGGTTACAAATCTGTAGTGATTGATATGTACTTGTGAGACTATAGTAGGTCAGTTAGAAAACTAGAGTAGCTCTCCCTTTCAAAAGCAGGGACTAATCCAAAAGATTGAGGTCATTATGCTTGAAAATGAGAAATATACTTGTTTGATCCATGTTCTTAAACTTGGTTGATGAGGACAATATGGCCCAAGTACATGTTCGATCCATGTTTTTAAATTTTGCTTCGAGAGATATTGAACTACTCGGTTAATCCTAATCGGCAAAGGCTTGCCTTTCATCTTTCTTTATTCGGCTTTAGCAATCAAGTTGCATCTTGAGCCCTGAATTTATGAGACATACAATTTTGTTGCTTACAGTAATTTCTTAGTCTTCGATTAATCGGATATTCTACAGGAACAACAAATGATGATGCCGCACCATCGTGAGTCAAACTTGCGAATGAATCGAACCGTTACATCCCACCGCCGCTGCATTTGGTGGAGTATGCATCGGTGCATTGATCTGCCCGGCCGATGTCACGGTTGCATTGGTTCAGAACCGGTATTCTCGCTCTCTCGTGACAATCATACACCAATACTTCCAAACCTTCGAGAAGGAAAGGGCGACAGAGCTTGGTTTCTTTGGTTTTTTATTAGTAGTAGCTGTGTAACCTTGACTTAGCTATAGCTGAATTTTGCTTAAGTAGATAGATAGGACTATAGGAAGAACCGAGATTTTCATAGTAGCGTAAAAAACGATAGCTCTGAATTTCTTATCTCTCGAATCTCTTACCTATGCCATTGTATTATGCTTCTTCCTATTTATCTGTTCCTTGTGCAACTACAATACAAGTAGTTTGAGGTTAAACCAAGAAACACAAGAGAGAAAACAAATGTTATATTATTTAGTACTATTTTCTATCATCCAATGTAAGGAGTCACATTTAGACCAAAACATTTTACTTGCTTGGCTATCTTATATTTATTTATGGATATTTTTATTGGATATGTAAGATTATATTGCATTGCACCACAAATAAAAAGGTAGCTTCCTAAAATTTATATCCCGTATATAGGGCCTGTTTCTACCATTGTGCATAGCCTTGATGTTCTGGGACACGTAACTCGTCCTCCTAACCTCGCCTACTCGAGGAGATAAAGATCACTCTATGGGGGTGAGAGCTACCGTGCATTCAACACTCAAGGTGTCTACACAGCGAGGGGATGAGGCTAGGCCTATCGCCGTCTTGTTCGGGGGGTCGATGAAATCCTACCAGGTAGGCACCGCTTGCTTATCAATTTTATGCTCATCCGTTTATTGATTGGGAACACACCACGTGTATAGAGCCTAAATGATTGATCCTTGCATTCGTTTTTGTTCGTGCAGCTACTATCCGGCGGTAACTCACCTTTACGGTTATGTAATATATGTACCCAGAATCGATTAGGCTAGAACTCGCAGTTTAGCCTCCATCTCGCATTGTATGCACATTCACTTTAGACAAGATTTTGTTGCCGTGTGAGCGTTTGGTGACGTTATGCACTTCATGATAGATTCACGTGCCTCCATTTTGCGTTCAATAAAACAAATTGAATCGGTCCGACGGACCCATATAATATATGGACCTATAAATTGCTTTGTATTGAAAGATGAGAATCTGATAAAAAAAACTTTTACGCTCCATGCCCGATTCGGCCTCGATTCATCAAGGTTGCTTACATGTTTTGTGCTTGATTTCATCACTTTCGGCTCCTCATAGTATCCGACGGTGTGGGAGGCTCCTCAAGACATATATATGCAGCCTCCATGACCCAAAAAAAACCCTAGCCCGTGAGTCCGACGCAGGCAATCTCCGTGAGATCCACCGGGTACCCTCACACTCGGCTCGTTGAAACAACTTGCGGCGCCACTCTTTTCCTTTCTCACTTCAAACTTCTCCGTTTCTCAACATACGATTCATTGGTTCCTCTTTTCCCTCGACAAAGTGTGCGGCGCGTTTCAGCTCTACATCCTCGGGAAATCCACAAACCCCTCTCCGAAAATGGTATGTCCCCGCTCAACCACAATCTATGATTAGGGTATTTATTTCTTCGAACGTCAAATGACGCAGCCTTTCCTCCTGTTTACAAGCAACAAATAAGCCCATCAGATCCATGTCAGGACACCGTCCTACCCATATACCTTCACCGTTTGTCACAAACATTTTTTCACTTCATTTCTGTGGGGCCACCGGGTTCAATTTTCATCGTCGGTCACTAGAGTTGTCGCAGTACCCATATACAAAGACTTTACAAAGTCGGTTATTTAGACCGATGTGCGCCCGAACGATGGCACCATCACAACCGCCACATCCACCGGGCTATACACACCCAATTTGGTTATCAGGCCATACCTCTAACCATAACAAGGTTCCGAACAGACTTTGTCGTTGAGTTCGGTTCCCTTGCAGAGAGGGACATGGTCGCAGCAGCTCTACAGCTCGATACCAGCCAACTCGATGCACTTCTAGGGACATGGAACAACCTATATGGTGGTACAACCGTGCATTGGGACACCGCAGTGACCATCGACATTTTGGCGTTCCAAAGACACGCCTTCAACAAGCCCGCTAGAACCATTGCTCACCCATACCGCAAAATCCGGACACGTCAATTAGTCCACTCAAAAGGAGTGTGCCGCGTCCATGCCTATGCCCAAAGCAAAAACTCTATTCCAACCCATGGAACCATAGCACTACAAAGATGAAAAAGAAAAACGGCATAAAAAAACATTACCTTCCAAGTCACAATGAGAACCTATCTCTATTTACAAGCACCACGGCTCGATGAGGAACCTTCCCTAGATGAACCACCATTCTCAAGGCGGCGCTTCAATTTCCATAGACACAAGTACGCTTGACTCTTACCATATCAAACAAAGCATAACTCCCTACCTTGCCATTAATAGTCGAACTAACCTACTCTTCATCCTTGATAGCTGAATCGTTTCAGGTGTGGCGGGGCATATGATCCAGAGGTCAAGAAGACCTGATGAGATGTACGTTGACCTACGCACATAAATAAATTAGATTTCAATAAACGAATCCCCACATTATTATTCGTGCCTTTTCCGGTGAACAGGAGCTTAACGCCCGTCCCAATACAGGCGGACACCTCGGACCGGTGACTATGATTCTGAGGGCAGGCTTCCGAGGCGTCAATACTCACCCGAGGACCGACTCGACAAGAGCCTCGCTATTAACGACATCGCCTGACGTTGTCTACCCACCTAAACTATGATGTGTCCTTTCACTACCATCCTGAATGACGATTCTTCCATAAAAATTGCATTCCATCAACAATCTTACATTTCTCTTATAACCAGAGGCAACCCCGGTTTTTAAAAAATACTTAGAAGCAACTCATTGATTTGAATTACATGATGCTACTTTGCAGGTTGCTTACTTGCTCTAAATCGTTCTACTTTACAGTGCCTAGGTGCTGTTCCGGATGTTCTTCGGTCGACGTTACCTTTTTCCCATCCAGATGACTTCTTTAGGCTTTCCCTACTATCCTATCCCCGATGGTCAAGATAGCCATCATAGCACATGCATTGATCGTATGATGTTTAGCTCTAAGTTTGAACATTTACTATCTATATTGTTTCTCCGTAGGAACATCCTATCTAAATATGTACTGATTACATGCAGTACTTATTATTTATATTCGGTCTATCCTCGCCGCGCATGGGCGCGCTGTAATTCACTAGTGTATAGTACAGCTTATAGAGTCATAGCACCATCGTCTATCGCCCGGTAACGGGGCCTGAAAATTGTGCTTCTGCCATGGAGATTGGCCTTGCCAATGCCATCTCTGAGTAGTGACTATAGAACGAAGCAACGTGTGCCTATGACTCTGGTGCAGCCGTGCAGTTTAACTGATGCTGGAGGGCTGGAGGCTGCTACTGTTAATTTTGACATGCATTGCCTGCCAAGCCTTTTGTGGTAAAGACGATTCCGTTGATTAGCTTAAGCCCAAATGGAGCAGTGATTTAGGTTTCACAGACTTTTTTTTCCGTTGGGACTAAAAGAATTCTTATAAGTCCTTAGGAAACTAGAGAGTTTTTTTAGGCTGTTTTTAAAGCATTTTCTTCAAGGGCTTTTTCCAAAAAAAAAGTTCTAGGACTTTTGAAACAAACATGGCCTTAATCTAGTATTTGTTAGTCTAGGCAAAAAAAACATGTACCACCAGATGTACATGGTTGTCTTTTCATGGTATAAAAGATGACATTTGATGTTATATTGTTGGCAATCTTACAATATCACCAGTTTGATGTTATGCTGGAGGACTGGTACAAGTGTTTGTGACTGTCGTCTGTCGTTGTCCAAGTTGCACTGCCAATCATCAGTTTGTTAACCGGGGAGGTTCATGGTTGCAACTGTTCCAAGCTTAAAATCAGGTTGACAGATTGAAGACACATCCAACAGAAATAGAAGATTACTAGGAGTACAATATATCACCAAGGTTCCAGAAACGAAGACAGCACAAGCTATGGTTTCTTTCCAATGGCTATTTGGTGATTTAGGGCTACATATACCCTTCTTGGTTGGCCATTTGGAAAGGGCTGTAGCTTGAGAAAGTTATAATTAAACTGAGGCTCAACTATTTTTTTTTCTAGACACATTATGCACTTAAGAGAAGATTAGACGATTAGTTATAGTGCTAAGACAGCTGACTACATAGTTCTAATTTAGGCTGCACTAGTGCTTGCTCTAACTTTAGGCCAATATTTAGTGAGGTTTCATACCTCTTTTGTTATCGGTGTTTGCCCACACCAAGCTTGTACTATACACGGGGCTTGTAATCTTGTGAGGCCACACCAACCCAACTTGTTTTGTGGGTGTTGACAGTTTACCGGGATAATAGGCCCTTGGCGCTTTGGACAAAGCAAAGCCTCACCATAGTGAAGACGGCGAGAAGTGGTCTAGGAGTGATCATGTGGAGACTCACTTGTACGTTGGCAAGGACCATTACAGAGTTATTTGATCGAGCGCTTGACCCTTTCATTGCGACGAACTCAAAGACTTAGTGCAAGCACAAGCCTTGAGTTTTGCGTTCTATAACTCAATTTACATTTCGACATTTGATGAATCCATGGCTCCTCTATTTACTCATATTGGTTCAATTTTATTTGATGCAAAGAAAAAAACACTATCATGGCAGGAGGACTACGTCATAATGTCACTATCCTCAAAAAAACCTCATATATAAAAAGAGAGCTAATATTTTTTTATAACTAAGAAGCTAATATTAAGATGAAATCAAGAGAAGAAGCAGGGATGGTCTGTCGGGATAATTCTATCCTATCTTAAAACTCCCTATAAAACAAAACCCACTAGCATGTTGAGTTTCACTGGGAGCAAGGTCAAGAAAAGGACAACATACTATGGAGGATAAGGACTTAGAAGACTACTTCAAGAACCTTTGGGTTATACTACTGGTTCTACTTGAGGATCTATGTGTCAATCTAAGAGTGTGAGGCAGTGAGCCAGTGAGAATTGAGACATTTGAGTTACTGATTTGTAATAACTTTGAACAAGTGAGCCTTTCAATTGCATAATGAGTTGGTTGTACTCTTTTCCTTTCTATAGGGTTTTCTCACGAGGTGCTTAATTTTACCTAGAAAAGTTTCTAATGAGGCAGCATTGCACAAACAACTCAAAATTTATTCATCTTGGATTCTTGTCTTACCTCGTTCTGAGGGAAGGGAACAAGGCCTAAGCAATGTGTGCAGGCGTTCAGCTTTTTACTCCGGATGGAAGATATTGGGAATTTGACATGCACATATATAAAGAAATTCGGTGCATGCCCTCTTGAGTTAAAGATAGACGATTCCTAGAGTACCTTGGCTCTGGTTGAATCTATGGACTAAAGTTTAACCATTAACCACTAAAGTTTGGAGCACTTAGCCATTTTAGCTCATAAGGCTCCAAACAGAAAGACAACATGTTGTCTAACGTTTAAATCACCCCTCAAAAACTTTAGATCACATAAGAGAGTTTAAGTGGTCTAAAGTGCTCAACTGTAGACAGCTAAATAAAGTTTAGACTAAAGAATCCAAACAGGACATTAATCTTCTGGCAAGCTCAAAATCAGTTAGACAGATGCAAAATTTAGCATCCCATAGATCTAGAATATTACGAAATGCCACCATGTTTCCAGAAAAAAATAAAGATAAACTAGGCTAGGCTAGAGACATGCCGAGCCAATTGTCACGTGATACGGTGACTCGGTGAGACGGTGACAGCAATATAGAATCCATTGCAATAACAGCTACGCTCAAGCCTTGATTTGACCCGTCCCCTTTACCTCTCAGCCTTCGGCACCAAGCGCGCGATTTCCTCCTTGCGCAGCCGGCCGCCATGGTTAAGAATGGTGACGCCGCACTTCCTCCCAGTGTCCAGGTCCTCCTCGGTCACGTTCAAGATACCGTTTGCATCAATCTCGAAGGTGACCTCCAAACGAGGTTTGCCCCGCGGCGCCGGGGTTATGCCAGTGAGCTCGAATTTGCTGAGCAGGTTGTTGCTCTTGGTGCTCGCGCTCTCGCCTTCGTACACCGAACATAGAACAAAGGTCTGGTAATCACTGACGGTGGTGAAGGGCTCAGCTTTCTTGGTCGGGACGGCTGTGTTCCTCGGGATAATCACACTCATTTTAGCACCAGTCGTCTCAATCCCAAGCGAGAGTGGTGTAACGTCGCGCAGAAGCAAATCCACTAATCTCCCATCATCGGTTCCACCACTGAGAATAGAGGCCTGGATGGCAGCACCGTATGCAACAGCTTCATCAGGGTTAATGCTCCGGCAAAGCTCCTTCCCACAGAAGAAATCCCGAAGCATGCTCTGCACCTTGGGGATACGGGTGGAGCCGCCCACAAGGACAACATCGTGGACGCTGCTCTTGTCCATCTTGGCATCACATAAGCACTTCTCCAGGGCCTTCATGCACTTGCTGAAAAGATCCTTGTTGAGCTCCTCGAATCGAGACCGCGTGATGGTGGTGCAGAAGTCAATACCGTCATGGAGCGAGTCAACCTCAATGGTGGTCTCTGCGGTGGAAGACAACATCCTCTTTGCTCTCTCGCAAGCAGTCCTCAGCCGCCGAAGTGCCTTCTGGTTGCTGTGGATGTCCATCTTCCCGTGTTTCCGTGTGAACTCCCGGAGAGAGTATTTCACCATCTCGTTGTCGAAGTCTGCCCCAGCAAGGTGAGTGTCCCCGGCAATGGCCACCACCTCAAAGAGACCCTTATCCATGTTGGTTCCTGGATCAATGTTGAGGAGGGAAACATCAAAGGTACCACCACCAAGGTCAAAGACAAGCACCGTCCTTCGTTTGTTGCTGACAGGCATCTTCTCAAGACCATATGCGAGGGCAGCAGCGGTTGGCTCATTGATAATGCGCATGACATTCAGGCCAGCGATGGCACCAGCATCAATGGTAGCCTGGCGCTGGGAGTTGTTGAAGTAGACAGTGTTAGCAACCCCAATCGGATTGCCAACCAAACTCAGATACAGGTAGTGATGAACTAGCTACAGTACAATCCTAAGGTAGAAGATGAACAATAACTAAGGTAAAAGTAAATGACAATTGATAATTTGGTTGATGATTGCCCTCGCTTTGCTCCTGCCTTTGTACTTGTTCTTCAGTCTTGGGCAAGCACACCACCGGGCTTACGGCAGGCTGGGACCATGGCCCATAAGGCCCAACGATGGTAGGTTCCTGACATTCCTCCCTCCTTAAGATTCGGCTTGCCCCCAAGCCGATGGAGAAGTTTGGAGCCACCGGGATCCCATGTGAACTGGACGATCACCTCTTTCTCCAATTCTGTCTTGGGAAGTTGTCCAATATCTTTAGGCAATGCATGTGTAGCTGCAGCATTCAGCACAGTTGATTCAGCAGGGTCAGCATCTTCTTCTTCATGCTCATGTTCCTCATCATCAACCACAACATCAAGGCCAACATCTATGATTTGAAGGAATGAAGGTAGCTCCCATGATGGCTTCCAGAGCAAGCAAGAACACAACCAATTAGAAAGCCACTGAATCTGCAGAGATGATGAACTGCCCAACCAGGAAATATCCAGTGACTGCTGCATATGATCATCACAACATGCTGGCCATGGAATTGGCCTGATCTGACCCCCAGAACTCAACAGCGCAATCTGCATATCTGGTGAACATCGCTTCAGCTGTGCAAAATATGTTGAGAGCACAATTGCGTAGTAGCAGACAAATGACCTTGAACAAGAAAAGCCATGGGGCGCAATGTTCCGGCACCAAATCATAGCTGCTGACTGTTGCCACTCATGCAAATGTGCATATATGCGTATGGCTATTGCAATTGGAAGTATATCATCACTGCCACACTCAAACTCAACTAGCATATGTGGTGGTGGCCAAGGGGGCTTTGACCATATGACATCCGACTCAGCATCAAGAAGATTACCAACCACTAGTCTGTGCATACCTTGCTTACCGAACACTTGACCTTGTGATGGTGGCGGCCATGGTTGCTTGTCCCAGCTGCCGACGACCTTGGCGGACACCCAGGTAGGAGTAGAGCTGCTCAGTGCTATGCTTGGCATGGAATTGAAGCCAGAGCGGCAATACATCAAACACTTGGTGGTAATCAAGTTGGTGCGGCATGAACTGCAGAGCACGACTGGAAGAAGCTGGGGTTCTCCTGCTTAAGACTCCCCCACCAGCTTGAACGCGGCGCAGCATGCCCAGCTCTTCCATCGAACACCTGGTGGGCGTCCAATCGGTGAGGCAGGTGCTGCAGAGCAAGATGCCGAGGAAGCAGGGGTCCTCCTGAGTGATGTCCGCCGCCAGCAGGAACGTGGTGCGCTCCATGGCCCATGACGCCGGCACTAGCAGCTGCTCCGCGATGAGGAGCAGCCCAGTGGATGCGGGCGGTCAGCGGATTTCGCCCGGGCGACCACGAGCCTGTGGCCGACATACTCGGTGGCTGCGCCCTCGGCGTGCAGGATTGCGCCCGAACGGACTGCCGAACAGGAACACCACGGCGCCAACGGGAATGAGCGCCTGGAGATCGCCCAGCACTCCGATGCCCATGTGGACGCGCGCACGCTGTATGGCCCCCACGGATGCGGGCATGGTGTACGCATCGAGCTGCTTGGTGAAGTTGGATCGCACAGCAACGTCTGGGAGCTCCGGGCGCGGCCGTAGGTGCACGGCGCGGCAGTTTTCCTCGCTCAGCTTGGAGAGGAACGCTGCAGCAGGGACGCCGTGTTCGAAGTGGAGGACCGCGCCGCCGTGGAGGAAGCAGGCGAGCGCGATGACGGGTTCGCGGAGGCTGGGGTCCGCCGAGGCATCCAGACGCGCGGTCGCGGTGGAACGCGTGCCTCCGCGGAGCTTGGTGGTGAGGCTGCCGAGTGTCGTGACAGTGAAGCCGCCTCCGAGGTCGGGTCCCCGACGCCCAGCACGGTGAGCTTGGCGCGGTCGAGGCGCGGGTCCGGATTCCCGTGGGAGGTGCTCGTCGGACCCAGCTTGGCGAGCCCGAAGTCGAGGAGGACGGGGAGTAGCAGAATGGGTCGGCGGCGAGGAGATTGGGGATCGGCGCAACCGACAGGATCCACTCTATGGCATCGGCGGGGGCCGAATTGACCACGGCCGTGGCGGAGCAGGCGGTGACGCGGGCTTGTCGGAGTACTGCGCGGGGTTGCAGTGCCCGAACTCGAAGCCGTGGAGGCCGTCCACGTCGACGCGGAGGAGCTCGCGGTGGTCGGAGAAACCGAGGCAGGCACGCACGGGGTTGTACGCCGCGGACGACGAAGCCGAGGCAGGCGCAGAGGAGAACGCCTCCGCCACGGATCTCGGGAATCTCCCCGCAGAGGTCGAGGATGCAGGCGCACGGGGGCCCGAAGTCGTGGAGGTCGTCCGCGTAGATGCCGTCCTCGACCGCGCAAACGAAGCCGAGGAGGGCACAGCGGGTCTTGCCACGGTCGGCGGAGCGGAGGACCCTCGCCGCTGTAGGCGGATCGGACGCGGGCGCAGAGTAGCACGCCGCGACTGGCGAAGCCGAGGCAGATGCAGAGTTCGTCGCCGTCGCGGACGCAGAGCAGAAGGCCGCCCTGGGCGAGGAAGATGCGGTCGAGCGCGGGGACGATGGTCTTGGGCACCTTCCTGCCGGTGGACGGAGGGACCTTCTCCTCCTCTAGCGCCTCACGATCCTGGATCTGGAGGAAACCTCCTCGGGCTCGAAGTCCTTGGTGGCCGCAGCGTCGAGGGGGGAGGAGGAGGCGGAGTCGGGCGTGGAGTCGTAGGAATCGGTGGAGGCGGCCGCGTCGGGGAAGTAGTCAAACGTGGGGACGGGCTCGTCGGAGACGCCGTTGAAGAGGTTGCCCCAGTTGTCGGCCACGACGTGAGCGACGACGAGGAGCTGCTCCTCCGGCTTGAAGACGCGCTCGACCGGGAGGGAGTCGAACAGTCCTCCCCAGTTGTCGGCCTCCACCACGGCATCGATCTGCTGGCGCTCGCCTTCCGCAGTCGCCACCAGCTGCTCGATCCGGCCGGTGGACGACTCAAACACGGTGCGGAGATCCCTGAGCGAGCGGAGCAGCTCGTCGAACCGAACACTGACGACGGGATCCATGGAACCCAGTGCGCTCGGATCGAAGGGAGCTGATACCACTGTTAGCAACCCCAACCGATTCTTGCCAACCAACCTCAGATCTGGTGGTGGTGATGAACAATACAGTACAATCACAGGTAGAAGATGAACAATAACTAAGGTAAAAGTAAATGACAACCGATAATTTGGTTTTGATGATTGCCTCGCCGGTTGCTCCTGCCTTTGTACTTGTTCTTCGTCTTGGGCGGAAGCACACCACCAGGGCTACGGCAAAGCTTTGGGACCATGGCCCATAAGGCCCAACGACGGTAGGTTCCTGACAGACAGGCACGGTGATGACAGCGTTCTTGATCTTTTTACCGAGATATACCTCGGCTGTCTCTCTCATCTTGACCAGCACCATGGAGGAGATCTCCTCAGGCATAAACTGCTTCTCCTTGCCTTCATGCTGCACCACGATCATTGGCCGTTCGTCATTACCAGCGATGACTTTGAAAGGCCACAACTTGGCATCTTCTTGCACAGATTCGTCAGTGAATCGGCGGCCGATTAGTCGCTTCACCTCTGTAGAAAATTAGTCATGTAGTCAATCAGATGAACCATGTATAGCTTAACTTCGAAATTTTGATTAACATCTGTCAATAGTCATTTCTATTAGAAAAAGAATATGATTTGACACTGCCTTAACTCGCATTTGCCCAGGTTCAGAACTTGTGAATTTGCAGTCATTAAACAGATTAAAAAATATAAATGTAGCAACAGGATAGTATTGTGGTTGTCACTGGACAGTTGCCAGCATTGTTATGATTTATCACTTTATCAGAATCCTCGCTCTGCAATCGATTCTCCCCCTCTTAATTTAACTTTGGTTTTTAGATAATTTTGCATTCTACATTCAACGAAATGAATTGAACAAACAGATAACAAGGAAAGGGGAGGTACCTGGGCGATACTAAACAGTCTTACACAAGTCCAAAAAAAAAATGACTCCTTTTCAAATCCGTGGGTAAAAATAAATAAATGGCATAAATTAGAAATATCAGCTGAACCAAACAAGAAGCCAGTACAGAAGAAGGCTGTACCAATCCTTCATCACTCAGTCCCCGGAGTTACTACTGAGCAAGCACCGTTTGCAGCGGGGGTTTCGATCGATCTAGATAATGTCTGACGCTGCGGCGGGCTATGGACCGCCGACGCGAGTATAATGTTTCTTACTACGACTGAAAATTGATCTGTGCGGCTGCCCACCAAAACCTAACGGAAAACCCCCATCTTTGGGCGTCTCAAAACCCCAGCGACTACCAGCAAAAGAGGCGACAAACAACTACTGAGACGGAGGCTACAGAAGGGATAAACACTGGCGAGTAGTACTCACCGAAGATGGTGTTCATGGGGTTCAGGGCAGCCTGGTTGACGGCCGCATCGCCGACGAACCTCTCGGTGCTGGTGAAGGCCACGCAGGATGGCGTGAGGCGATTGCCCTGGTCGTTGGCGATGACCTCGCCGCGGTCGTGCCGCCACACGGCCACGCACGAGTAGGTCGTACCGAGGTCGATGCCGACCGCCGGACCATCGCTCTTCGAAGCGGCCGCCATCTTCTTTCACAGGGATGCGTGTTTCCGTGCGCGAGAAGAGTAGTCAGGGTCCTGGACTAGTAGGGAGGGTTGCGCGAGAAGAGTAGTGAGAGCTGGAGGCGAGAAGAGTAGTGAGAGCTGGAGTAGTAGGGGGACCGAGCAGTAGTACAACTTCCGCAACGCCGAGCAGAGCAGAGGGATGGAGGCAATGTGTGCCTGTGACCCTGTGTGTGATGCAGCCCAGTTTTTAACCTATGCTGGATGGCTGGAGGCTGCTACTAGAATTTTGACATGCACTGCCAATTCCTTTGATTAGCTTATAGCCCAGATGGAACAGTGATTAATCTATTTGTTAGCCTAGAGAAAACTTTATGGTAAGTTAACCAGTACATGGTTGCCTTCTCATCATGATATAAAAAAGAGCAAATTTGATGCTATGTTGCTGGCAATCTAGCAGGTCTGGTAGAAGTGTTTGTGATTGTCGTCTGTCTTGTCCAAAATGCACTGCTAATCATCAGCCTATTAGTAGTAGTTTGGATTCTCGGAGGGAAAAAAAAAAGGGAGTTTGGGTTTGGGAGCAACTCCGCCAGACCCCTACTTGAGCCCCAAAGCTAAATATGGGGGCTCGGGCCAAAAATCGTGGTCCGTGTAGCCCTACTAGGGCCTCGAAATTTAGGGAGCACCCAAATTCTCCACTCAGCCCCAACTTTTATTGGCCCAACAGCCCAGCCCCTATCACTGTTCACTCAAGAACACCCTCCTACCTCCACCGCACACGCCCGCTCAACCGGACGGGGAACACCTCCGCTTCGGTGATGGCGGCCACCCCGCTTGCCCAAGCGGACCGCCTCCTCCCGGAGGGCACCACCACTTGCCCACCGCGAGCTCGCCCGCATGGGAACGAATTCGACCACGCGAGGACTCCACATGGCCGCGTTTCTTCCCGGCCGGCCGCCGAGGGCCTTGCTCGCCCACCGCCGAGGCCTCTCCTTCCCCGCTCGGGGCGAGGCCCCCCGCTCGCCCGCTCTCGGACGAGCACTCCACACACCGCGGGCTTCTTCCGAATCCCGGCCGCGACGCCGGATCTCTCACCGCCGTCTATGGGGAACAATGAGGTAGCCAATGACGAGTGGGTCCTCATGTCATTGTCCGTCGAGTTGGTTTTGGGGGCTTTCATTTGGGTGGTGCCGCCGAGTGGAGCCAAAATTTTAAGCCCTCGAAAAGTAGGGGAAAGCCCCAAACAAAAAAAAAGTAGGGGCTCTGATTTAGGTGCCACTGATGGAGTTGCTCTTAGAGCCCCAAGTTTCTCTCTAAAATTTCCTGCACTCCCATCACATCCCATCACATCAAACAATAAACGCACCAAAGCGACGTATGTGTGGAGTATGAAATGTAGGTAAAAAAATGAACTAATTGCACGGGTTTAGATGTACACATTCGAGGCGATTTTTTTTTGAGTCTAGTTACCCCATGATAGGATAATATTACCACAAACAAACAAAAACGTCTTCTACATCTCTTTTCGGTTACATCTGATTGCCAAACTTTGGCCGAATTGCCAAACTTTGCTCAAACATTTAGGCTCTAAACACACCCCAGAAAAGGTTCATGGTTGGAACTGTTCGGACCTTAAAATCAGCTTGACAGATGCAAGACATATCCAACAGAATAGAAGATTACTACAATATTACCAAGGTTCCAGAAACGTACTAGGTAGCACAAAGGTAGCACAAGCTAGGCTATGGCCTGTTCCCAGCTTAAAAGCAGCAGCTTGAGTGCTTGACGGATGCAAGACACTCTACAGAAGTACTCCTAACATTACTACAAGATCACCATGGTTCCAGAAACAACGAGGATATGGCCATACACAAGCCATTGAAATAGCAGTGACGACCTACTGACTACTTGAGACTACTTGACTAGAGGAGCCTTGATTTGACCCCTTGCACTTTACCTTTCGGCCTCCTGTACCAGGCGCGCGACTTCCTCCTTGCACAGTCGGCCGCTGTGGTTAACGATGGTGATGCTGTTCTTCCGCCCAGTGTCCCTGACCACCGCGGACACCTCCATGACGCCGTTTGCATCGATATCAAAGGTGACGTCAAACTTTTGTACACCTGCCGGCGCCGGTGGTACATCGGTGAGCACGAACTCGCCGAGTAGGTTGTTGTCCTCAGTGCTCGCGCTCTCGCCCTCGTACACTCGAAAGGAAACGCTTGTCTGGTTGTCGTAGAGCGTGATGAAGCCATGCACCACCTTGGTCGGGATGGCTGTGTTCCTCGGGATAACCACGGTCATTGTAGAATTACCACCAGTCCGAATCCCAAGCGAGAGTGGCGTAACGTCACGCAGAAGCATATCCACTAATCTCCTATTGTCTGTTCCACCACAGAGAATAGAGGCCTGGATGGCAGCGCCGTAGGCAACAGCTTCATCAGGATTGATGCTCCGGCAAAGCTCCTTCCCACAGAAGAAATCCCGCAGCATGCTCTGCACCTTGGGGATACGGGTGGAACCGCCCACGAGGACAATGTCGTGGACGCTGCTCTTGTCCATCTTGGCATCACATAAGCACTTCTCCAGGGCCTTCATGCACTTGCTGAAAAGATCCTTGTTGAGCTCCTCGAAGCGAGATCTGGTGATCGTGGTGCAGAAGTCAATGCCGTCATGGAGTGAGTCAACCTCAATGGTGGTCTGTGCAGTGGAAGACAACATCCTCTTTGCCCTCTCACAGGCAGTCCTCAGCCGCCGAAGTGCCTTTTGGTTGCCATGGATATCCATCTTCCCATGTTTCCGTGTGAACTCCTGGAGAGAGTATTTCACCATCTCGTTGTCGAAGTCTGCCCCACCAAGATGAGTGTCACCGGCGATGGCCACCACCTCAAATAGACCCTTATCCTTGTTGGTTCCTGGATCAATGTTGAGGAGGGACACATCAAAGGTACCGCCACCTAGATCAAAGACGAGGACTGTCCTTCGATTGTTGCTGACAGGCATCTTCTCAAGACCATATGCGAGGGCGGCAGCTGTTGGCTCATTGATAATGCGCAAGACATTCAGGCCGGCGATGGCACCGGCGTCAATGGTAGCCTGGCGCTGAGAGTTGTTGAAGTAAACTGGCACAGTGATGACCGCGTTCTTGATCGTTTGACCAAGATATACCTCAGCTGTCTCTCTCATCTTGGTGAGCACCATGGAGGAGATCTCCTCAGGCATGAACTGTCTCTCCTTGCCTTCATACTGCACCATTATCATCGGCCGGTCATCACAACCTGCGACAACTTTGAAAGGCCACAACTTGATATCTTCTTGTACAGACTCGGCGCTGAATGGACGGCCAATTAGTCGCTTCACCTCTGTAGAAAATTAGTCATGTAGTCAATCAGAGTGAACCATGTATAGCATAACTTCGATAATTTGATTAGCATCTGTCAAATATCATTTCTGTGGTTGACATGCTTTCTAGTAAAGCTGGGGTAGTGCCTTTGATCTAAAAATGTCATTTCTGTTAGAAAAAAGAATATGATCTGATACTGATTGAACTTGCATATGCACAGGTTCAGATATCGTGAATTTGCAGTCATTAAACAGATTAAGAAATATAATGGTCCGTGCAGCAACGGGATAATATTGTGGTTGTCATTAGGCAGTTGCCAGACTCCTCCCTCTGCAAACCTGCAATCGATTCTTCTCCCTCTTATTTTTTTTTTATTGAACTGGAGGGGCAGAGGCCCCTACAGGAAATTATTAATCCTAACTACTAAAAGCCCCAAACGAAATCGTCCACCCGGCTTTCGTGGGCTTTCGCTCGCTCGCGACCGCCCGGCTCACATTTGCGCCGACAAGTGGGCCTCTCTCCTGCTCCCAAACCCGCCCCTTGCAAACCCCCGCCCCGCGCACGCATCACGCCCACGATCCCGCTCTCCCCGTCCGAAATCCAGCGTAGTCTGCCCCAAATCCAGCATCGAAATCCCACGCACGACGCCTGCCTCCAACTCTCCAAGGAACTGCCGCCTTAGTCGAAGCCAGCAACCGCCACCGCTGTCTGACTAGGCTCGCCGGCCAGATCCGCCTGGCCGCGCTTCCTTCTCCTTCTCTCCGCCTCCACAGCGGCCAAAGCAACGCCGCTGGTTCGCGCCGCCGCCGCGGAGTGCTCGTTACGTCTCGCACCCCACGCCGCCGCCAAGCTAGCATCCCCAACGCCGCCGCGGACGCAGGGGACCGGGCTTGCCTCTCCACCACCAACACCTCCTCCTGTGGCTGCGACGGCGGCGGGTACACCGGCATGGGCCATGCCCTACTCGACGGCAGCAACGAGGCAGATCTGCCATGGAGGCGAACTGGATGGAAGGCGTCTGGAGCTAGAAGACGAACATCTGTTCAGTCCTGCTTTTCTGGTTGGATTTTGCGACGTATTTAGGCTCCAGCTGGCCGCGAGGAGGAGGCAGCCCGGAGTGCACAGGTGGCCAAGCCAGGAAACTAGCTGACAGCCCCCACGCCCAGGTCTCCGCCGCTGCCGTCGTGCCGCTGCTGCCTGTCGCGTCTGAGGACGCCCACGCCCATGTCTCTGCCGCCGTGTCAGGCTACAGCGTGTGCCCCACTGCATCGCACTTGCTCGCATCCCGCCGCCGCTACCCCAGCCCGGCTCCCTACAGGCTCTCGGTCATCGACTCATCAGGTACGCACACATTCAGATTGCACTAGAAAGATCTGGGAGTAAATACGTGTATACATGCAGTTATGTTCTAACTATGAATTCCTGTTGATTTTGTTGTCATGGAGATGGAGACTATTGTTTTGCCAAGAACCTTTGTAGCTAGCTACTACATGGGGCTGTTCTCAGTGTGAATGATATGTTAATAAAAACTCGCACTTCAATTTGGTGCGAAGAAAGTATCATATGGCGTGTGACATTTAATTCACCTTTCTCACTGTATAAGAATGTGTTTCATTATTGATCAACGATCATTTGCATGAGATGGAATATTTGATCAACGGTGCATTATACAAAATTTTGCCCGGTCAATGATAACAGTTGAAAGTATAAAATCACTCATCAGTAGCAGCAGAGTAAAATAATGGATTGGTTGTCTTTTTCATAATGAATAGAGAAACTAATACGAATTGCACAGTAGATAAATTCGTGGGGGTAATACTAAATACTTGAGCTGCAGAATTGTTAAAGCTTTGGGCATGGAACATGATTGTGTAGCTTATGCGTTATGGCTGGAGATTCTGTGGGCTGGAGCTTATCATGTCAGGCAAATCCGCAAATGGCGAGGCAACGTGGTTGTGCCATGACTTCGCAAACTTATCCTTCATGTCAGGCTAGAGCATCGCGCTCCTTTTTCTATTGTCCACCATGTCTGAGACTCTGACACAAGGGCGCTTTGTCATCGCCTAGGTAAGCAAGCCCAGGCCAGGCCCGGCACCCTCGAGGTCAAGGCTGCAGCTAAGGCTGAGCCGGCGCCCGGTGGCGAGAAGTGCCGTGCAAGGGGAACGAGAGTCGAGAAGGCTAGCTGCTTCTGGAAACAACGCTCCAGGTACTGTATTGTTACAATCATGCTAAACAAGGACCATAGGTGGATGCTTGTTTTTGAATGTTAGATACTTGGCACTGATAGCTTTGGCTAGCTTAGGTAAGAAAGATTGTATTTTAATATGCTGTTTTGTTCAGATAACTGAACCTTCATCTTTTGTGTATTTTAATTTTGTTGTGCTGCTTAGGTGCACGCCAATCATTATTCAGATTGTACCTCGAACCGAAGTCTGATGGTGCTGCACTTTGACATGGATATGCTGCTAATACTGAAGGTTATATTCAGAGTTCCTTCTCATTTGTGTAGTAGTAGGCACTAAGATCTATGGTACCACAATGTGATTTGTCTCCTTTGCAGCCTCAATTGTGAAGCATTCTGATTTTTCTTTCTTGTTTTACACACATAGATCATACTTTGCGTATTATTTTACCCCTTGAGTGTTTAGTTGTTGCCTTTTGTCTCACAACCTGGCTATGTTTCATGTATATTGATCATGGTTCCTAAAGCTTTCATGATTATTTTATATTCAATGTAGTTTTTCATATATGCTTGATTGAGTTTAATGCGGCAACAGGCATTCACTGGTAGATAGATAAAGTTATTGGGTTATTTATGAGTTCAGTGTGATGAAGATCACCTACTACATTTAAGGGGTGATGTGATAATATAAGTTTCCTGTGTTGGTCTCCCTAGGGTGTTCCCCTAACAAATCCCCCACTTGAGCATCGCAACTTTAAATTTCCCTAAAATTTCTCCTTTCTTATGGATCTCGAATTTTCAGAAATTACTGGGATTTTTTCTAATCTTTTCGATGGATCTTGTTGGAGATGACTAGCAGGCTGAGATGTTGCTTTGGTTATAATTTTGCAATATCCGCTTTCTGTTTCACTTGATTCTGATGAATTTTGGAAAGCTGATATGTACTCCGTGTGAGTGCTGATGATGCTCTAATGGCTTGGAAGATTGATTGGCAAAGGAGAGGAGTTTATTATTTTTCACATTTTTATTTATTTTAGAAAAACTATATACTATGTTATGTAACTTGGATAAGCAACACTCACAACACTGTAGAAAAATTTCCTTTTTAACTTAGATCAACTGAATACCTCTTTACAATTTTCTTTTGTGTAACAACTTGTATACAATTCATGAACGCTAATTTGTTGAAACAAACCATATAGGGATACTTGGACACTTTTTTTGTTACAACACAAGGGTATTATTTACCTATGTAATACTTGTATTCCAAACATCATGCTCATATATGTTCATATATGTTATGACCTTTTTCCCGATGCAAGTAATTTTCAAAAGGACCAAAGTTCAATCTTCCCCCTCTTAATTTAACTTTGGTTTTAGATAAATTTGCGTTCTAGATTCAACGAGATGAATTGAAAAAACAGTTGACACGGAAAGGGGAGGTGCCTGGGCGCGATACTAAACAGTTTTACATTACAAATCCGTGGGTAAAATAAAAATAAATGGCATATCAGCTGAACCAAACACGAAGCCAGGTACAGAAGAAGGCTGTAGCAATCCATTCATCGCTCATCCCCGGAGTTACTGGGCAAGCACCGTCTGCAACGAGGGTTGCGAATTTTCGATCGATCTAGATAATGCCTGACGCTGCGGCGGCTATGAACCGCCGGCGCGACTTTTGTGTTTCTTACTAGTGACTGAAAATTAATCTGGGAGGCTGCCCAATAAAACATAACGAAAAACCCATCTAAAGATTTCGCGTTCATCTAAAAACCCCAGCGACTACCAGCAAAGAGGCGACGAACAACTACTGAGATGGAGGCTACAGAATGGAGAAACACCGGCGAGTAATACATACCGAAGATGGTGTTCATGGGGTTCAGGGCGGCCTGGTTCACCGCCGCCTCGCCGACGAGCCGCTCTGTGCTGGTGAAGGCCACGCAGGATGGCGTGAGGCGATTGCCCTGGTCGTTGGCGATGACCTCGCCGCGGTCGTGCCGCCACACGGCCACGCACGAGTAGGTCGTACCGAGGTCGATGCCGACCGCCGGACCGTCGCTCCTCGAACTCGAAGCGGCCGCCATCTTCTTTCACAGGGATGCGTGTTGCCGTGCGCGAGAAGAGTAGTCAGGGGTCCTGGAGTAGTCAGGGCTGGAGTAGTAGGGAGGGACCGAGCAGAGGGATGGCGCAGAGGAGTAGTATACTCCTTTTTTTTTGACATTGTAGTATAGTAAGTATACTCCAACTGGGAAGGAGGAAAAAAAACGAAAACACGGACCAGTAATTATCACTTTTAAGAAATTATTAGATAAGTTAAAATTTAGTCAAAAATATTTAAAAATGATACTAACATGTGATAGGAAATAACTACTATCAGACTCGTGCAATATAAACCTACATATTATTATAAATGTTAATATTATTTATTATAAATTTGATGAAAGTTAAATTAGTTTGATTTACACAAAGTATTATTGTTATACTCTATAGGGAAAACTTTGATAGTACTCAAAAAAAAAAAAGAGAAAACTTTTGATCGAATTTTTAGAGAAAACCGTGAAGATTTATGGTATCGAATTAGTGTCGGATATATTAGATATATCATAAAATATATTTTCACAATATGTTCATTTAATGTCATAGATATTGCCATATATTTCTATAAACTAGTTAGACCTATCGACATGGATTTTAGCAATCGATTTATTTAGGGACGGAGAGTAATTTGTTTTATGAACAGAGTGAGTAGTATAACTGCTAAATGAGTACTCCTCTCCGTCTCAAAATAGATGCCATTCTCGACGCCGGTAAGTCAAAGTTTTCAAAAATAAAGCAATTATATATTAAAATATATAAATATTTATGTTAAGTAATTAGTATCGCCGGAAAGATAAGTCTAGTTTTTTAACAAATTTATTTGAAGATTTAAATGCCAGACGTATTTTTCTACAAACGTAGTAAAAGTTGAAAAAGTTTTTAACCTAAGCATGTTTCTTAAAGTGACATCTATTTTAAGATGGAGGGAGTAGCAGTACCATTGCTCATTTATTTTTAGCAACACTACAGTCTACAGCGTTGCTTGATGCAATACGGAAGGACAGTCGATCATCGATCATCTTCGTTCGCCCCTAACCATGAGTCGATCTTCACAGCTACTGCTGCCACGTATCGCTGGTCAGCACAAATTTTGCGTGTGTCCGTGTGGGAGTACTCCTGCAGAGCGGGGGAAAAGACATCACCAACAGTTGACAGGA